>APFE030589906.1:46427-56605 GCA_000404065.3 Pinus taeda | reverse complement strand
GCCTTTCTGAATGGAGACTTAAATGAAGAAGTATATATTGAACAACCTGATGGGTTCATCCTTGGAAATGATCCAAAACTTGTATGTAGACTTAAGAAGGCACTCTATGGTCTTAAACAGGCTCTAAGGGCATGGTACTATCTGTTGGTCACTCGAATTGTTGTTGATTAAATAATCGAGTACCACATTAAATTGTCAACCCGGGAAAGTCCTTTTGTTTCAAAGGTGACCTCCTACTGTATGTACTTTAATTTCAAAAGCATTAAAATCTGTAGTACAACAAATCTAATTCCTATCAAATGCTTACTCTGCGTTACAGCAGTCTTAAACTATTGCAGAAATGAAATGAAATTGAGTAAAGGTAACAAATCTGCAGAAAAATGATGGTTGTTTGTAACAAAGGACCAAGACCCTGTCCTCAGAATAAGGACGTCCAGCACCTGCCTCTGTGACCAGTCGCCAATACACACCAAAAATCCTATTCACCGGTGACACACTTCTCACAGCACCAATCGATTAAAGGAACAACATATCAGCAATAGGAAATATCAGAAGCAAGTCTAAACACATACAAAAATAACACACACTTAACAGGAAAGGAATGGGTGAATCTTGTGAAGAAGGTGGGCCCTGTCCCTCTCACAAGATTCCCCTGCACACAAATACTAAGTTAAAATGCTCATAACAATGCTTTATTCATCTGCCAAGAGTTCAATTACAATAGAGGTTTCGACTTTCAACACTACAATATTCCGGTATCACTACCTAGTCTTTCAACTGTAGATGTCTCCTCTTTATAGAGGAGACATCTATTACAATAGATTGTCCTACAGTTTTAATTCTTCTGTACAAAAATAGGAAATTAATTCCTGTTACAGCATACTGTTACAACAATGTATATCTTTGTCATCCTTGGTTAATCGGATCTTTCTGCTGTTGCAAAATGGATGGTCTTCGTCTATTTCCTCGAGGTCCTCGTGCTATCCTTGGTTATTCTGTTGTTGTTGCTGATTCGGTAAATCTTAACCGTCCCTTAAAATACTTCATGCTTTCCCTGGTGTTCCCGCGTTTGTGGCTAGATTGGCTGATCATGCTTTATCATCGTCGGCCGAGTATAGTCCTACCAGCTTCAGACAGTTGCTATTACAAATTAAGACATTTCCTGCTTCAGTCAGTTGCTTCTTCTGGTGTTGCAGCAACTGCACAGTTGTTGTTCTTGGTGTTGCAGCAACTGTGAATTATGATTCCATGGACTTTGAACAATTCCAATCAACTGTCAGCGACTTAGCCAATTTCCAAAGATTAATTGTAAAGATAACATGAATATGTGTTGAATAATTAATCATATAGCAAATGAGGAGAGTTACTTCATACCTTGGGATGATGAGGTCAAAAATGATATCAAGGGTTTCAATTCATAGGTTAAAAAGAGTAATATCATAACAAAATGTAGGGTCAAAAGTAGACAATTCAAAGTCCTAACATCCCCCCCAACTGAAAGGGTTGCATGTCCTCATGCAACGTTTAGTCTGAATCTGAGTCGGAGAACTGGGATGAACAGTGTAAGTTGCTGATACAGTAGCTTGAGAAGGCTTTATCTGACTTGCTTCTGAATCCCTGAACATTCTGTATCTGTTGCCATACTTCTACCTCCTCCTTCTTGGTTAGTTTATAATGAGGTTTATATTGCCGACTAGGTAACCATAAGAGAGGGAAATGAAAATTGTAGCCGATCCACTTCTCCGCACAATTTTCCATACATTTAACATAATAAGGTATGCGTGAAAACGCTACCTGGAGATTGAGGGGATTGTAGGGGTGGTATTCCTGTCTTTCTCTGGGACAATGTTCCCAGAATAACTTGTTTGCTTCAATAGCCAGTGCCCCTTTTGTTTTCACATAATACTGGTAGTCCTGCAAAACCGCTGCCTGTAGCTTCTTTATATGGTCAGCCAATTCTGGATTACTTACATAATTCCGATGCTATGCAATGAAAGTAGTTGGATTGTGTGGTTCATTTCGAATCCACAGGAAGCAGTTGTTCTCATTATGTTCTACTGACATGTAGGCATTTTTCCAAGTTAATTGATTAGCTAGAAAAGAGATAAATGCTCTTATTTGAATATCATCAACAATAGGAAGTATATTCATCGCTCTATCTTCAGGCATAGCCTCATTGTGAAGATACAGTTCACAAAGCAAATTTTGATCATTATGTGGTGCTTCCTTGAATGTTGCAATAAACTGGTCAGGTGTATTAACTTGGTACGGTCATCCATCTCTAATTGCTTTTATTTGCAAGAACGCCAGGCGTTCTCTCAAGAATACTGCATAGTTAAAAGAGGGCTTTCTTGTAGCCAATATCCTCTGAACCAGATCAAAGGCACGGGATAGCCTAACTTTTACCTCCTTATTTTCTTTATGTTGGGCTCTAGACTGTTCCAATGCATCCCAATTTCTATATGCATAGCTGAACCAGATTGATTTCTGTTGTTGGAATGTCTTCCCTTGTGAAAGCTCATATTCTATTCTCCATGTGTCCTTTAGTTGTTGAAAGCTAGAGATCTTCGTGTAAGCATTTCTGACAGAAGGAGTTTTAGTCTGTGCATAGGCATCCTTGACATAGTGGAGTCCAGTGAGTTCAGTCTGTGCATAAGTGTCACTAACACAGTGGAGTTCAGTGACTTCAGTGTGTGCATAAGCGTTAATAAAGGATCTCTGTTCTACAGTAGTTTGGGTGGGCCACGGTGGTAGTATGTCTTCCTCCATAATTCTTCGAAAACCTGTCGATTCTTGTGTGACAACATGCTGTTCTTTCCCTGCTCCTGCTGGTTCTTGTGTGACAGCAAGCTGCCCTATTTCTTCTTTTACAATTTTTAGAAAACCTACTGGTTCTTGTGTAACAACAGGTTTTTCTTTCTCTACTCCTGCAACTCCTGCTGGTTCTTGTGTGACAGCAAGTTGTTGCATTTCTTCTGCTACTCTTCCTGCTGGTTCTTGTGTAACAGCAGGTTGTTGCTTTTCCTTTGCTGCTCTTCCTGCTGGTTCTTGTGTGACAGCAGGTTGTTCTGTTTTGACTACAACAACAGGTTGCTCTGTAGCAACAAGGGGTGGCGGATTAGCTTCAGTCATTGGGACCTGTACTACCTTATATCCCGCTTGAGTGTACAGTTCCCCACACTCACTGCACATGTACTCATTGTACTGACTCTTTTCTGTTACCGTCGCTACCTGTGCTAAGAAGTGGAGATTATATTCATTCTGGTAGGCTTCCTTAACCATTATTATCTCCTGCTGATAATCTTTAATTTGAGATTTTAAAAACTCAATTTCTTCCTGCAGGGAGGCTATGGTAGGCAGGGCTTGCGTACTTGCAGGCTTTAGTAGATGAGAGGATTGTTGTTCCGCGTTCATTTGGGCATTTGCATCCCCAACAGGTGGTTCTTGTATGTCACCTGTTGGGTCAGTGGTTGGTTCTTGTGTAGTAGCCACTTGCCCAATATCATCTTGGGTGTCTATTTTAGATTTTTCGGTAGGTGGTTCTTGTGTATCAACTACCTCAGAGAATGCTGTCACAAAGCTATCAACGCTCTGCATCTCAGCTGCAGAGGGTGAGGAAAGGGACTATTCTGGAATGATTGGAATACGGGGTGTTAGGATAATAGGTGGAGAACTGGGAATCAGAGGGCTGGTAAATTTAACTGCCATGGTTGACCGTTTTCTCTATTTCTTTATGGAGGCAGTAAAATCAACAATTTTCATTTTTCGGTCACTTTCCTTTGGGTTGGTTAAACTATCAGGAATAACAACTGCTTTGATTGAAGCCCTGGTTCTTCTCCTTTTTAGTGGAGTTTTAGTTTGCTGCTGTTTTTTCCTTTTAAGAAAAATGATGGGGGTATTATCCTCAGAATCATCAGTGGAAATATGAAGCACAGGGGTAGATGGTTGAGCTTCATTGGGGGATGGGGTCCTTTGCAGGGGCGTTTCTACTGCTAATTGCTGAGGAATTTCTTGAGGTATTTGCTCTGGCTGTTGGGGGACTTCCTGGGGTATTTGTTCCGGCTGCTGGGGAACTTCCTCCTCCTGCTGAGGATCTTCTTCTATTTGTTGGGGAGGATTAATGACAGGGGGTGGTTGGATTAGAGAAAAGCCTCTATTTATTAAGAGTTGGGCTAACCTATGGTGTTTGAGGGAAAGGGTTGGATGCTTCACTTTTTCAGCATAATGTGACATGTTTTTCAGACAATCCAATAGATAATAGGGCATGTTTATCAACTGTCGATGCCTCAAATGATTTAACAAAACGAAGTCATGTTGGTAAATTACCTGGTAACGACCTTCGCAAGTTAAATATTGCTTGACAAACTCCGCAACCTTTGGCCATGGTGGAGGCAGTGATTGAAGAGCGACCCCTCTGCCTTTAGGTTCTACGTGTTCGCCCGGTAGAAAGAAGCCTTGTTGCGCGTTCAAAATGACATGTTTCCTGCTGAACCAGCGTATACCATTGGTTGGTAGCCTAGTGACTTGGGCTACATCTTCCTCTGTTACCGGAATACGTACTCCCTGGACTGTAGAAAATCCTTCTCTTAAATTGCATGCAAACTCCAACACCTGCTGTGTGTTGAAATCTGGGAGTCTTGTGAAGTAGTCTACCCACCCTGCTTGCAGGAAAATTTGATAAACCTCGGGGTAGAGTTCCAGCAGCGCTGTTGTGCCAGGTTCGTAAGTGATCAGATTTCCTTCCATAGCTGCTGATTCAGCGAACAATACATGATACAGAGCCTAGTTTCCGAATTTGAAACAGAGAAAACCATTACAAATGAGGATATGCCATGGCAAGGTGGGTTTTAGATATTACCACGAGGAGTAAGGGTGGCGGCGATTAACGTGTTATGGAATAATTGTGATATTTTGGTAATCCCCCCCAAACCTACGGCTGAATGATTTGATTGTCAGTATAATGATTTCGGTAGTCGTATCACATCTCCGCATTAACTATAAATTAATATTCACACTTAGACATGCGTACCTTTACTTTTTACCTTTAGTCGCACGCAAAAGCTTTATCTTGTCTTTTTCTAACTTAATCATAATTTCAACGGGTTTTTAATCGTGAAAACACAAGCGATCTGACGGGAAGTAGCAGTGACGACGTGTACTTATTGGAGTGCTTGGCTGGTACCTTGAATGCAGCGGAATATTTTCCATCAGGATGATGATTCGTTAAGTGCTGGAATTAGTATTGCAGTGTTGAAAAGTGATCTTTTGCCGGAACATAAGCTCTTGAGGTAGCCGCGAGGAGTGGTGTTATGGCAACAGAGAAATGATATTGTGTTGACGGAAAGTGGTGTTGCAGCAACGGGGAATGACGAAAAGTGGTGTTTCAGCAACGGGGAATAATGGAAAGTGGTGTTGTAGCAACGTGGAATGGTGGAAAGTGGTGTTGCAGCAACGAGGGATTGACATTGCATAACAAAAAATGGTGTTGCAGCAACGGGAATGGCGGAAAGTGGTGTTGAAACAACGGGGGATTAACATTGCATAACAGAAAATGGTGTTGCAGCAACAGAGAATGGTGTTGCAGCAACAGAGAATGGTGTTGTAGCAACGAGAATGGTGTTGCAGCAACGGAAAATGGTGTTGCAGCAACGGGAAATGGTGTTGCAACAATAGAAAATGGTGTTGCAGCAACAGGAAATGATGTAAAACATGACTTGCGATCCCAAAAGCGTTCCCAAGCTGCAAAGTGATTCTTTTAGAATTTTTATTCTCAGCCATCCTTCGAAAGTAAGATCTGCAAAACAACTAATTGTAACATAGCAACCCCTTGGCAGGGATTATTAGTTAAGAAATCTAATCTAAGAATAAATAAATGAACATAAATTTAAGTGCCTTGAGGGGCAGCAAATTCCCCCAAAAAAACATAGTGTAATTCTGCCATGCAGGTAGCTTTGAAATCTTCCTTAGAAACAGGTCGTTGATACAGACGGAGTCGGTATCCATTCACTAATAACGATGTTCTATTATCATCAATCGTTAAGAGTATGACTGTTCCATTTGGAAATACAACATCTATCTCATAAGGTCCTAGCCACCTTGTTCTCAATTTACCTTGGAAATTCTCGAAACGGGAGTCATACAGTAAAGCCCAGTTACCTTTCTGGAACTGCTTCTGCTTAATAGTTTTGTCTACCATCTGGTTCTTTGTTGCTGAATCATGGTTGTTTGGTGGATGGAATCCAATCTTTTCTAATCTAGCTCCTGCAGCTGCTTCAACCTAGCTGTCTGTGCATCAGTCAAATCGAGGTTAACAGTTAAAGGAGTTCTTAAAGTTTTGATTTCAAACTCCAAAGGGAAAACAACATTTTTACCAAAAACTAACTCATAGGGTGAAAAGCTTGTGGTGTTCTTCCAAGTGGTTCTATAAGCCCAAAGTGCTTCAGGCATCTTTTGAAACCAATCCCTCCTATTCTCCTTTATTGTTTTTGTCAGAATAGCTTCTATGAATTTGTTGGTGCTTTCCACCTGCCCATTTGACTGGGGGTGATAAGGTGTGGTCATTCTATGCTTAATATGGTATTTCTGCAATGTGTCTTTGAAGCCATGAGAATTAAAAGGAGGTCCTCCATCAGTGAATAGCTCCCTAGGCAACCCAAACCTAATGAAGATTTCTTCAAATAAAAATGTTAATACTGATTCCTCATTAGCTTTGATAAGTGCCTTGGCCTCTACCCACTTAGTCATGTAATCTGTACATACTAGTATGTAAACTCTTTGATTAGATGGAGGATTAATGGGACCTATAAAATCTAGTGCCCATATTTCAAATGGTTCAAGAATTACTTGGGGATTGAGTGGCATTTCATCCCTGTGATTAGGTTGGCCCATTCTTTGGCAGCTATCACAAGCCCTAACATATTTCTTTGCATCTTTGAAGATTGAGGGCCAGTAATATCCCATCCTAAGAACCTTGTGTGCTGTTCTTTTATCCGCGAAATTTCCTCCACAAGGTCCATCATGGCAAGATTTCAATACATCATAAATCTGATCTTCACCAATGCATCTCCGGATCTCCTGATCGAGTCCTCTGTGAAACAAACAGCCACTTATCCAGCTGTACCTAGTGCTCTGCTGAATAATTTTCTTTTTTCTCTATGCGATAGGTGTGATGGTAATTTTCCTGCAACTAAGTAGTTAGCAATGTCTGCATACCAAGGTGAGTGAGCAGAGATTGCAAATAAATACTCATCGGGAAAAGAATCATCTACTGGAATATTTTCATTAGTTTTTAACTGAGAAAGAAAGTCAGCAACTACATTTTCTTTTCCTGGTCGGTCTACGATTGTGATATCAAATTCCTGTAATAACAATAACCATCTAGTGACTCGAGCATTTGTAACTGATTTATTCATTAGGTATTTAATGGCCGAGTGGTCGGTATGCACAAAAGTAGTATAACCAGTAATATAATGCCGAAATTTGTTGATAGCATAAATAACTGCTAGAAGTTCCTTCTCAGTGACTGTATAATTAAGTTCTATGGGAGTCATGTTTTTACTAATAAAATAAATGGCATAGGGAAGACCATTTTCTTCCTATCCTAGGACAGCTCCAATGGCAGTGTCTGAGGCATCAGAGGATATGTGAAAGGGGAGTGCCCAATCTGGTCCTCTCAAAATGGGAGCTATGGACAACTGATGTTTAAGCTGATAAAAAAAATGCTTTTTCACAATCATCAGTCCACTTAATTCAACATTTTCATTAAGTAACACAAACAGAGAGAACCTATCTTAGAAAGTCTTTGATAAATCTTCTTCCAATACCCGGCATGTCCTAAGAAACGCCTTACTTCTGTCTGGGGTTTGGGGATAGGGAGGGTCAAAATTACCTGTATTTTTGGCCAAGGATCGACTTGAATTCCTAAAAAGGAAACAAAAAGGGCCTAATACAATGCCTTCATTCATCATCCATTGGCAATTCTCAGTACTAAAGGCAAGATGTGCTTCTATACACCGCTTAATACTTTTTCAAGATCTGCAGGGCATCTTCAAAGGTTGTTCCATAAGGAGTGAAGTCGTCCATAAAAATTTCTAAGGAATCATTTATCATATCAGAAAAGATCCCTATCACCGCTCTCTGAAATGTTTCTGGGGCGTTACATAGCCCAAATGGAAGAACCCTGTAAGCAAAGGTCCCCCAAGCGCTAGTAAAAGTGGTTTTATCCTGATCCTGGGGTGCAACCCTTATCTGATTATATCTGCTAAATCCATCCAAAAAGGAAAATAATTTCTTACCAGCCAAGTTATCTAATATCTGATCAATGAATGGTAAAGGGAAATGGTCCTTCTGGGTGGCCTTATTTAGGGCTCTATAATCTACACATACTTGCCATTTCCCATTTTTCTTGGGTACTATTACCAGCGGAGAAACCCATTCACTATCAGATATGGGGTATATAAATCCTGCATTTAACAATTTTTGAAGCTCTTCTTTTACTATTTCCCTTAAATTGGGGTTCATTCTTCTTTAGGGTTGACAAAATGGCCGAGATCCTTCTTTAATATAAATACGGTGAGTGCATAGTTCAGGAGAAATCCCTTTCATGTCTGTATAATCCCAAGTGAATGCTTCTTTATTTTCTTTGAGTAGCTTCATTAACTGTTGTTTTTGATCCTCTGTTAAATTAGGATTTATATTTAATGTTTTACCTAGTTCAATTTCTACTGTTATACTTTTGAAAGGGCTATCAGCTAATATCTGAGGCAAATTTTCAGTTTCAAGGTTGTTCTGGGATTCAGATTCTAGGATTGCAGTGAGGTGATTATGTATTTCTGAGCTGACCGAAGAAGGTTCAGAAATAAAGTTGTTGATTAATTCATCTTCGGTTGAGTCTTTGAGGGTTAAAGCTTGTCCGACAGTTAAGATAGGTTGGGTTTCCTCATCCTCATAATCTAACCATATTGAATTGTCGTTATTAATCATGGGTGTGGCATGAGGATAAAGAGTCAGCTGTTTGGTTTCCTGCCCATTAGATATTGTCATTGATCCAGACCTACAGCTAATGAAAGCATCTGCTGTAGCCAACCAAGGTTTTCCTAGAATTAATGGATGACCCCCGAACTTTGTTTTAGTTTGTAACACCACAAAGTCAGCTGGGTAATTCCAAGATTCTACGGAAATTACCAGGTCTTCAATGACTCCTTCAGGTTTAATTGTAGAGCGGTCAGCCAACTCTAGAATGGTTGGAGTTTCCCTAATTAAGTGTTTCAACTGTAGTAATTGTGTTGTTTCGAGTGTCATAATATTTAAAGCTGCACCTAGATCTACTAGAACTTTAGAGACAAAGGTTTTTCCAACCTGAACTGTTATTGTGGGGTGACCAGGGTCACCATATTTTACAGGGGGGTCTTTTTCTATCATCAAAGCAGTCAGTTCTCCCATCACATGAACTGTGAGGGGTTCCTTGGCTTTTCTTCCAGTTTTTTTAATACAAATATCCCTAACAGTTCTGGCATAGATAGGGACATCTCTTAGTGCTTGCAATAATGGGATTTTGACATATAAATTCTGCAGTTCTCCTAAAAGGTTAAAAGCTGGTGGCTCAAATGTTTTAGTAAGAGCCAATATTTCAGGAAAGGGTGGCTCTGTTGTTTGGACAGTCTTGTTAGAAGATGATTCAAGAGTTTCAGTGTTCTTGTTAGATGACTTTTCCTCTCTAGTTTCTTCTTTTTCAGAGTCAGTAATGTCATCAATGATGGGTTCAACTATCCTCCCAGAGCGTAAATGGATGTCATTACATTGCATAGGGGAGACAGTTTGACTTTGAATATCAATTACCTGCAGGGCTTTATTATTGTTTGGGTTGGGATTAGGTTGCATAGGCAGTTGGGGTCTGATTGACTGGTTATTCTGCGGAGCATTAGATGGTAAGGAAAGAGATTGCTGGTGTTGAGGAAATGGAATCTGTTGGGCTGCCCAATTTGGATTCCACTGATTGAAATAAGGTTGTTTAAGAGTCCAAGGATTCCACATAGTAGGGTCAGTAAAAGGAGGGTTTGGTTGCTGCATAGGAAATTGCATCGGATTAAAGGTTAGGTATTGCATTTGATTCATGGGTGGGAAATTTGTTTGAAAAGGAGACTGATTATTCCAACGACTAAATGATGTGTTAGAACTCA
>APFE030589906.1:14433-46407 GCA_000404065.3 Pinus taeda | reverse complement strand
CAAAGAAGGGCATTGCTGAGTTTCATGATCCTTTTCACAAATGGTACAAATTGGTACCTTATCCAATGGACATTCCCACAGTGGGTGATTTCCTCTGCATTTGGAGCAAAAGATAGCCAGGGCAGCTTCTGCTTCTGCCTGTTTCTTTTTAACCTGCAGAGCATCAATTTGTGAAGCAAAAGAGCTTAACATTTCAATTTTAAATTCTTCAAGCATATTACCTATTTCAGCTCGTGTTGCTCCTCCGCTTGTTGACTTCTGGATGCTTGAATATGTATTGTCCCTGGTTTTAGATCTGCTTGCTGCTCCTCTGGAACACCACATGCAGAGGTTGATAATCTCATCAAATGGTTCTTTGGAAATATCCCCTTTTCCGAGCATATTTAACATATCTAGGCAGTCATCTCGTACTCCTTTTAGTAGTATTGTCTTCAGAATATCCTTACTCATGGTTGGATGATCTGATCGCTGCAGATTATATTGCAGTCTCTCTACAAAGTCCTCCAGATTCTCGTCCTCTTTCTGAACCATTTTGAACAATTCTTCCTTCCTTTCTCTTGTTCGACATTAATCCTGATATTTGCTCAGGAAATTTTCTTTCATCTGATCCCATGTGGTGATTACCTGAGCCCCTAGGCTCATAAACCATCTTAACACATTCCCTTTCAGTGTTGTTGGAAACAATTTTAACTTCTGAGCAGGAGTTACATAATCATAACTTCTACACAGTATATCAAATTCAAAGAAGAACTCATCAGGATCTTCAGAGGAAAACCCATGAAAATTAGGCAATGCCGTAGGTGGAATATTTTTCATAGGGACTGCTCCTCTTGGGAGGTCCCCAATAGGAAATTCCAGGGTGGAAAGTGAGTTTTCCCCCCTTCCTTCTGCTCTGTTATCCTCCATTATTCTTCTCCCCGAGTCACTGGCTCTGTCTTTAGTATCTTCTGTTTCTTTAGGTTCTTCTACTGGTTACTCAATGTGCTCTAGTGTTTCCAGCTTCCTTTTAGGCCCTAGTACTTCCTCTGTCTGATGATCTGTTTGGGAGGAATAATGGATTTGAGGTCTTCGGGAACTCGTTCCCTGAGATGTCTCAGCTTTTGAAATGATCTCGTCAATGAATGTTTTTCTTCCGCCTCATGTGCCCTTACCACCTGTGAATTTATCTTTCTTGCGTCCTCTCATGCACCTGTTATTCTAAAGAAAAATCATTAATGCCTTAAAAAAATTTAGTCGCCTTCCCCGGCAACGACGCCAAAATGTTGGTCACTCGAATTTTTGTTGATTAAACAGTCGAGTAACACATTAATTTGTCAACCGGGGAAAGTCCTTTTGTTTCAAAGGTGACCTCGTACTGTATGTATTTTAATTTCAAAAACATTAAAAGATGTAGCACAACAAATCTAATTCCTATCAAACGCTTACTCTGCGTTACAGTAGTCTTAAACTATTGCAGAAATGAAATGAAATTGAGTAAAGGTAACAAATCTGCAGAAAAATGATGGCTGTTTGTAACAGAGGACCAGGACCCTGTCCTCAGAATAAGGACGTCCAGCACCTGCCTCCATGACCAGTCGCCAATACACACCAAAAATCCTATTCACCGGTCACACACTTCTCACAGCGCCAATCGATTAAAGGAACAACGTATCAGCAATGGGAAATATCAGAAGCAAGGCTAAACACATACAGAAATAACACACACTTAACAAGAAAGGAATGGGTGAATCTTGTGAAGAAGGTGGGCCCTGTCCCTCTCACAAGATTCCCCTGCACACAAATACTAAGTTAAAATGCTCAGAACAATGCTTTATTCATCTGCCAAGAGTTCAATTACAACAGAGGTTTCGACCTTCAACACTACAATATTCCGGTATCACATCCTAGTCTTTCAACTGTAGATGTCTCCTCTTTATAGAGGAGACATCTATTACAATAGATTGTCCTACAGTTTTAATTCTTCTGTACAAAAATAGGAAATTAATTCCTGTTACAGCATACTGTTACAACAATGTATATCTTTGTCATCCTTGGTTAATCGAATCTTTCTGCTGTTACAAAACAGATGGTCTTCGTCTATTTCCTCGAGGTCCTCGTGTTATCCTTGGTTATTTTGTTATTGTTGCTGATTTGGTAAATCTTAACCGTCCCTTAAAATACTTCATGTTGTCCCTGGTGTTCCCGCGTCTATGGCTAGATTGGCTGATCATGCTTTATCATCGTCGGCCGAGTATAGTCCTACCAGCTTCAGACAGTTGTTGTTGCAAATTAAGACATTTCCTGCTTTAGTCAGTTGCTGCTTCTGGTGTTGCAGCAACTGCACAGTTGTTGTTCTTGGTGTTGCAGCAACTGTGAATTATGATTCCGTGGACTTTGAACAATTCCAATCAACTGTCAGCGACTTAGCCAATTTCCAAAAATTAATTGTAAAGATAACATGAATATGTGTTGAATAATTAATCATATAGCAAGTGAGGAGAGTTACTTCATACCTTGGGATGATGAGGTCAAAAATGATGTCAAGGGTTTCAATTCATAGGTTAAAAAGAGTAATATCATAACAAAATGTAGGGTCAAAAGTAGACAATTCAGAGTCCTAACACTATCGTCTGGACAAATACCTTCATCAACAAGGTTTTTCAAAAGGCTCAGTAGATAGCAATCTATATATAAAAATTGATAATGATAAATTACTAATACTTGTTGTATACATTGATGATATCATTTTTGGCAGTAATGAAGAAGCCATGAGTCAAAACTTTGCTTTGGTGATGCAAAAAGAGTTTGAAATGTCTTTGCTTGGTGAGTTGACATACTTCCTTGGGTTACAAATCCACAAAATAAAGATGGTATATTTTTATCCCAAACCAAGTACCTAAAGCAGATCTTGAATAAATATGGCATGGAAGACCTGAAACTAGTATGTACCCCTATGGTAACAGGATGCAGCCTCAGTGCTAATGATGAATCAGTAGCAGTACATCAACCAACCTACAGATCCATGATTGGCAGTCTACTCTATCTAATAGGAACTCGGCCAGACATCATGCATGCAGTGGGAATAGTTGGAAGATTTCAGGCTAATCCAAAGGAAGCACACCTTCAGGCAATTAAGAGGATCTTCAAATATCTTCAAAGAACACAAAACTATGGCTTATGGTATCCTAGAGATATAGATCTCACAGTTCATGCATATACAAATGCAAATTGGGCAGGAAGCGTGGATGACAGAAAAAGCACTAGTGGTGGTGCATTCTTTATGGGATCCAGATTAGTATCTTAGTTCAGCAAGAAACAAAGCTCAATTGCTTTATCTACAGCTGAAGCAGAGTATGTGGCTATTGCATCTTGCTGCACACAACTTCTTTGGACGATGCAAACTTTGCAAGATTTTCAAATCACCTGTACTCCACCTATCTCCATCTTCTGTGATAATACAAGTGCAATTAGTATTTCAAAAAATCCTGTCATGCATTCAAAGACTAAGCACATACCTATCAAGTATCATTTTCTAAGGGAAAAAGTGCTGGAACAAAAGGTTAAATTGGAGTATGTTCCTTCCAAGGAACAAGTTGCTGATATACTTGTGGAGCTATAAAAAGGGTCTCTTTCACCTCTAGTTACCTCACATTAATATGTCAATCCGGGAATGTTTTTCTATTTCAAAGAGTGTCTCAGTCTGAGGCTATCATTTCCCAAAGTAATGCTAGTAGCACAGTGTTTGAAAATACAAGAGTAAATGGATGCTTGTTTACAGCTTAACTACTTCAAAAGATTAAATCACACGTTCAGAACATTAAGCAATCTATCAGTCAAGGGTTCGGTAGCAATAACCCATCCCTTTGGAAACTGATGGAAAAGGAAATCAGAGAACAGATAAGGGGTTTGGGAGCTAGATAGCAGATGCCAATGCTCATTACAGCCTGAGATCATTCTTCACACCAATAACAAGAAATGGAACGACAGATAAGAAATGGAACGGCAAAGAAATCGAAAAGCAACCCTAAAATGGAACAACAAACCTAAAATGGAACAACTAGTCTGAAATGGAACAGTAGTCAAGAAATAGAAAAACAACTAAGTCTAACAAGTGGTAACATCTTAGGCTATCAAATCAATTGCATTAATCATAACCAAACGTCAATCCCTCACTCTTAAAGATGTACAGACAAATGGAACAGCACTGATTATTGATACATTATGGAACAACACTGAAAACCATATATACACAACATACTCAAATAGTAATATGATTCAGTTATCACCTCAGTTAGAAAGAATATGATTGCATTTCAAGATAGAACAACAGTATTCAAGAATCCAACAATCACAAAGAACAAAACTTCCAAGATGAATTCTGTAATGTTAAGGAACAAGTGCACAACACAAAAGCTCTGTAATGGAACAGCATCAGTATTCTATAAAAACTAACCGTATTATATCAACACCTAAAAGAACAGTAATATGATGCAGCGTCAATACAATAATTTTGTCTTCAGAAACCTTAATGGATTAAACACAACAGAGCATGTGATGTAAACTTTATAAAACACATCAGATTACAAGATCACATCGATAAGCAAACCATGCAAAAACCACGCGTAATGGTACAAGAGCAAGTGTCCTCCAAGTCCGGGCCCTTAGCCTCTAGGGGTACACCGCTTGAAGTTATTCCAGACTCAAAGATGAAATAGTAACCAAGTTTGTATTAATGCATCAAGTAAAATTACAGTAGAGTAGTTCTTAACAAGACACGATGATCAAAGTTTTGATCTTTAAAAGAAATTACATAAAGGCATAATAACATCTCCTCTTAGTTAATAGTGTTGCCCCTTATATAAGGGTGACGACGAAGATATCTAAATGCAGAAATAGATAAAACAGTGATCCCTCAGGATCAAGGATCCTGAGGGATTCGCAGAACCGTTAGCCCTCAATCATTTCTTCTCTTTTCTGCGTCGAGCTGATATCTCCACTTCCTTTCCTGGGATGATCTATTTTGATCTTCTTTGCATGTGGTCTCCCGTTGAAGGGACAACAGTTAACCCGTCTTTGTCTTTTCCTTTAGAACGACAACTTCTCGTTTTTTCTCCTTCCTGCATAAGGAAATGACAATTGTCAGCATTCTCGTCTTGCATATTAATCTCACATGTTTTATTACAATTCTTTATCGTTTTCTAAGTTCATGATGCAAAAAGGCTTGTAAGTTCTAATGAAAAGATACTGAAATAACCATCAAAACATACCTTCTTTAGTACTCCACACATCGCCCTGCTTACCCTTTTTCATGGCCTCATGAAAACATTGTAGTTGATGTGTAAGGCAGTGAGTGAGTAGGCTGGAGATGGAATCTCATGTGAAGGCCTACAGCCATGATGCGTAACTAGGTAGTCAAAGAAATGGCCTATCTGACCCTCAAGAATCTCATACAGGGCTTGGTATCTGAGTGCAGGATGCCAAATAATTGGACTCTAGAACCTATATCCTAACCAAGATGGCCCTTCCCTCAAAACAATTTCGCCATAGAGGGGAAAGCGGTTGGCAGCTAGTTTAAAATTCTCATACTTAAATGGTTCTCTGTGTTGGATATTCGGATTAGATATTCGATATCGAAATTTAGCTGCATCAATGGCAGGGTCTTTGATAGAGGAAAATTATTATAATCCCTGCCGAATGATTGCCTCATGCATGGGTCCTAATGATTCAATCACTTCTGGAGTCTTCATGAGGTTTCTATGTTTTCTCCATAACTGTACTGGATCCCTAGGCTCAGCTCTTATCCATAAATCTAATCCATTTTCTTGTCTTTGGAAAGCATTATAGGCTTTGAGCCATTTAATTTGATTAACTGCAAATGAAATAAATGCCTGTAATTGAATGTCCCCAACAAAAGGGCCAGGGTTCAGCTTGGTCTCCTGTTCTAGTACAAGGTTATGTAAATAAAATTCACACAGTAGTCTCTGAACTTTTACCCCGTAGTGCTTCCAACAATTTATGAAATCATTGATGGCGTTAATTTGTATGGGAGCATCTGCTTTAACAGCCTTTATTTTCAATTGCAAATATCTTTCCATTAAAAACAAGGCATAGTTCTTAGCAGGGGCTCTACATGCTAGGATGTCATTGTATAAAGAACATAAGATATCCATCTGTTTGATAACTACATCTAACCTACGAGTTACCTTCGCGACTTTCTCTTGTTCTCTTCGCCACCCTTCAAAGGCATGGCTTTCAGATAGATTGACGTTCTTTAGCTGCTGTTGTAGCTCTTCATACTTTTCTCGAGGGACCGTTTACTCTCTAAGCTTTTCTACTTCTTGTTGAGCTTGCTTCAAACCCTTTTGTAGGGTTACTGTTTTTGGATCCCTTTTCCATGCAGCAGTGGAGGCCAGGAGCTTTACCTGAACTTTCCTATTGCGCTGCTTTGAGTTCATAACCCTTATTACTCCCAAAAGTGGTGCCTTCATCTGAATTTCCTTATCACGGGTCAACATTTTATCCATTTCTATTTTAACACGAACATCAGTCCATTGCTGTTCCTTTTCAATTGGAACAATAGTTTGTTTCTCAGCATCATTTGGAACAACAGCTTGGCTTTTGACGGGGTTTTGAACAGCAGGATGAATTCTGGTCCTCCGCCCCTTGGCCTTGAGGGGTTTTGCTGGAGTGGCCACATTTTTCCTTCCTGAAGTCCTTTTTACCCTTTGCCTTGCCTTTAGAATCCTAATCTGCTGGTGGAGCTGGACTATTATGTTCAATAATATCTGCTGTTCCTTTCGCAATTCCCTTATTTTCGCTATTTCCTCAGAAAGAATAGCAAGATGTTCACTGCGGCCTGGACTATGGCTAGTTCCTTGATTTTCTTCCTAGGGTGTTTCTTCACTGTTCTGCTCTAGCTGTTCAAGGGTAAGAATCCTAATTGGTTCTGTTATTTCTTAGGCGACTTCTTTTTCTTCCTTTATTTCCTCCGGACTTTCTTCTGGTGCCTTCTGGTTAGGAACAGATTGTTCCTGTTTAGCATCTCCTGTCATCTTTTCATCATGAACAGGTAGATTTTCTTCTTTTGCCTCCTTTGCATGTGATTCTTTAGGTGCATTCTTCTCCTAGGGTTTCTCTCCGACATGGAGGTCTAACGGACTGGAAGGTTGGACATATTCACCCATATTGGCTAAAACTTTGGCCAATTCATCTTCTCCCAATGGATCCTGCAATGGGCTGCCTTCCTGCTATTCCATTTCCTCTTCTTGCTTGGATTGCTCGGCTTCTTCTTCTTTGTCTCCTTCTTCCTCAGATTGCTCGTCTTCTTTCTCTTTTTCTTCTTCTTCTTCTGCAGATTGCTCTGCCTCTTCTTCTTCTTCTGCATATTGCTCTGCCTCCTATTCTTTTTCTTATGCACATTGCTCTGCCTCCTCTTCTTTTTCTTCTGCAAATTGCTCTGCCTCTTCTTCCTGCATTTCTTTCTCATTGTATTCCTTTCCTAGCCATGGGGGTTTCTCATCTTCTATTTCTACCGGCTGGCTGGTGCTTTCTTGGGGCTTCTCCAGCCCCCCTCATAGCCGTGCTATCCGGACCGATTTCTTGCGCTTTTCTGGTTGCTCGGGTGTGCTGGTGGCCTGTTTACACTTTGTCGATTTCTTGCGTTTTTCTGGACGCTCGGGCGTGCTGGTGACATTTTTCCGTTTTTCTGGACATTCGGGTGTGCTGGCGACATGTTTCTGTTTTGGGGATGGTGTGGCCAATTCCCCATTTATCATGGCAATTAGATCTTCCCAGCTACTCTGTTGCTGGGTGAGGCTATGGTTGACTATTAACCGAATCAACCCATGATGAATAACAACTGACTCTACATGCTGTGCCTTTTTCATGCTCCGTGCAACCTCATGAAGTAATGAATTCAATAATGCAGGTAAATTTACAGAGCATTTTTGTTTTAGTACAACTAAGAGTTTAAGATGTCATGCTCTTACCACGTCTTTTTTGCCTTCATAGGTGATGTAGCTTTTGATGGTCTTCGTTAATTCTGCCCACAGCGCTCCTAGTGTTGCTGGCAGAACCCCCTTTCCTCGAATTGTCAGGCTCTGTCCTTCATGCTGGAAGATTTCTATAATCTTCTGCAATCTCTCCTTTTTTAACGTCCATATTGGTCCAGTGGCTGGCAGTCCCGAGACTTCTGCGATTATGTCATCGGTGACTGCTATGCATCTCCCCCTCACTGTGGAGTGGTCCTCTTGCAAGTTCTGCAAGAATTCAATTGCCACTGTCTCGTTAGACTCCTGCAAGCGGTTAAGATAGGTCAACCACCCTGCTCTTGCCAGGATTTCCGGGGCAACAACAAAGACTGTTAACACTTGCGGTTCTCTCCGAATCGATCTTCCTCCCATGGTTTCACTATAAACTCTCAAAGGAACGACAGTTGTTCGTGCTGTTGAGACACAGTGAGGTTGACGGACGTAAGACTCGTTCAAGCTCTAATGCTACAGAGTATACAATGGAAATGGCTTTGAACAGCAAGTCATGCAAAAAAAACAAAATAAAAAGAAATAGTATACCATTGAGCCGTGTTATACCCCAGTACACAACTTCCTGAATAGTGAGTTGACATGTAATCCAGGGAATGATGAGGTTAACCTCCCCCCCCCCCCGGCAATGTGATAGGCTGTCCCAACCATCATATAAAGGAGCAGCGCCCGCTCTGCAACAAAGTCTTTAAGGAACAGCGTATGGCAATATGCCATGTTTACAAAAGCAGCATATTACTGAAATTGAGGTGTAGAGTTGCGTCGCTTAATACGTAAGAGACTGCGGCGATATGATGCAAGGTTGGGGATAAGACATTTGTCGTAAATAGAGAGTCTCATGTGGTCATTGTCAATTGTTATGTCATGATTCGTGATAATATATATTCATGCGTTATATGGTTGGGGAAATAACATATAATTTATTACCACGGCATAAGAAACAGAAGGGTGATAATAACTTACCTATTGGTGTAAATAATGTGACTTCAATACCATTAACAGTGCTCTGCTGTCGACAGGTGTCCATAACCTTGGCAAAGTTGTTTATTTCACCCATGGAACCATGATCGTTTGTGTATGCTTAGGGAACGTTGTGTAATGTCAAAATGTAGGCCATTATGCTGGCTTGGTGACTAGTTAGCCATAATGCCATTCACGAGGAAGGAGCGAAGAGTGGGCAGGCCGACTCGTGATGAGACCTCCTGTTCCAAGGGTTTTTTATTTAATATACCTTTTGGACCATATCCTTGGTGTGGTGGCCATAATGAGAATGCCACTTCGCTTTCGTCCTCATGATCATGCTAGGCCAGCTCTTAATGAGACTCCTTATCTTGCATTTGACAATTTATAAGTCATGTTTGCTCATTTTTTCTTTTTTTTCATAAAGTGCCTTCCCTATTTATACACAAAGGGTGGTTCAACACTCCTTAAGAGTAGGAATGGTGGAAGAAGTCTTAACATCCCAATAGGAAGATATAAACCCTTTTCTCTTATTCCTGAATAATAATCAAAGAGGATTAAAAGGGATCAACATGATAGAGATAACCAATCAGAGCAGAATTAGTAGAACAATGACAGCAAAAGATGAGGAATAAGCATGTCCTTCCTTCTGCCCTCTTACCAATTCAGGGAAATTTCTTATAAAGATAGTGATTTATGATTGACTGATTTTAGTATGTTGTGATCTTGTTTCCATTACATAATTGCATAGCTGTATTCCAAAAGACTTGAAAGAATAGGAACAATAAGCATCCTCAATTTAGAACAACAAAAGGAACATGTTGTTTCACAGGGAGAGCAAAAGCATACAAGTGGTGTTCATTTTGAGAAAAGGAACAACAAAAGTCCACAAATGTTGTTCCTTTGGAAAAGGAACAGCAGCACACACATGTGTCGTTCCTTTGGAAAAGGAACAACATATTACACAGGTGTCGTTCCTTTGGAAAAAGAACAGAAAAATCACAAACGCTATTCCTTTGAATAAGGAACATCAAAGCACACCAATGTCGTTCCTTTGGAAAAGGAACAACAAACATCAAAAATGTTGTTCTTTTGGAAAAGGAACAACAAAACACACAAAAATGTTGTTCCTTTAGAAAAGGGACAATAGAAATAAAAAATGTTGTTCCTTTGGAAAAGGAACAACAAAAATAAAAAATGTCATTCCTTTGGTAAATGAACAACAAAACCAGCAAATGTCGTTCCTTTGGAAAAGGAACAACAGAAATGAAAAACGTTGTTCCTTTAGAAAAGGAACAACAAAACAAGCAAATGTCGTTCCTTTGGAAAAGGAATAGCCGAGATCGAAAATGTTGTTCCTTTGGAAAAGGAACAACAAAAACATACAAATGCCATTCCTTTGGAAAAGGAACAACAGAAATCGAAAATGTTGTTCCTTTGGAAAAGGAACAGAAAAAATCGAAAATGTTGTTCCTTTGGAAAAGGAACAACAAAAATACACAGATGTCATTCTTTTGGAAAAGGAACGACATAAATAAAAAATGTTGTTCCTTTGGTAAAGGAACAACAGAAATCAGAGAAATGCTATTCTTTTGGAAAAGGAACGACAGAAATAAAAAAATGTTGTTCCTTTGGAAAAGGAAAAACAAAAATAAAAAATGTTGTTCCTTTGGAAAAGGAACAGCAGAACACAGAGATAAATAAAAAGAACAAAATTACAGCAAAATGACGGTTGATCCAAAAGGGGTTGTTCTTTTGAAAAAGGAACAGCCAGAAGAAAACTTTGTTCTTTTGGAAAAAGGGAACAACAGAAATGGTAACAACAAAACGTTGATTCAAAAATATGTAAAAAAATGATTCAAGAAAAGAAATTATATACAAATTGTAAAGAGAAGTAAATTCCTTAATGAATTACAGGTGAGGAAGACTTCTCTTCCTCCCCCAAAATCTCCATATCTGAATCTTGGCGTAGCTGCTGGTAGAAGGACTCCCGAGTGAGTGGTTTGCGATAGAGACGAACTCGGTGGCCATTTGCCTTGAAGGCATATCCAGAACCATCAATAGTGATTAGAGTAAGGGTATCAACGTCATGTACCTTCTGTATTTCATATGGTCCCAACCAACGAGTCTGGAGTTTCCCGGGGAAGTCCTGAAACCTGGAGTCGCACAAAATAGCCCATTCTCCTTCGTGGAAGACTTTATTTTTAATGAGAGAATCATGCCATTTGGCTCTCTGCTGCTGGATCTAAGCAGTGTTTTGAAGTGCAGAGAGCCTAATTTCGTCCAGCTCATTGATTTGTTGTAGTCGATTAATCTATGCCTCAATTAGGTCTAAGCCAACTTCCTGTGTTGTTCGTAATGTTTGGATTTCAAATTCTATGGGGAAAATGGGTTGTTTTCCAAACACTAGTTGATAAGGTGAGTAACCAGTGGTACTCCATGTTGTTTTGTAAGCCCACAGTGCTTTAGGTAGTCTAGCAGCCCAATCACATCTATGTGATGCAACAGTTTTCGTTAGGATTGTTTCTATTATTTTATTGTTGCTTTCTACCTTTCCATTTGCCTGTGGGTGATATGGAGTAGTGATTTTACACTGGACATGATAGTTGTTGAGTGTTAAAGCTATTATGTTTCCAACAAACTGTGGTCCACCGTTTGTAATTATCTCTCTTGGAAGGCCATAACGTACAAATATATGGAATAGGAACTGTATGACAGAGTCCTCTGTAGCTCTTGGCAATGCCTCTGCTTCAACTGACTTGGTGAAATATTCTGTTGCCACCAAAATATATGTTTTCTGGTTTGATGATGGGTTGATTGGTCCAACGAAATCAAGAGCCCATCGCTCGAATGGTTTGATGACTAGCTGTGGTTTCAGAGGCATCTCATCAGAATGACTAGCGCGTCCTGCTCTCTGGCAACTGTCACAGGCTTGGACAAATTTCTTTGCATCTTTGAAAATCATGGGCCAATAATACCCTGTTTGTAGCACTCTATGTCCAGTTATCCGATCGGCGAAATGTCCACCACATGGTCCGTCATGGCAGGCTTTCAAAATGTCAAAGATTTCATCCTCTCGAATGCATCTCCTACTATGCATGTTTGCCCCTGTGTGAAACAAATAGCCCCCAATCCAAGAAAATCAAGTACTCCGCTGAACAATCTGTTTCCGCTCATTAGGGGTTAGATGCTTTGGTAGCTTACCTACTACTAGGTAATTGGCAACATCAACATACCAGGGTGTTTGAATAGCCACAACAAACATATGCTCGTCCGGAAATTGATCTTCAACTGCTGCTGCATCAATTGGCTTTGGCATTCTTGAGAGAAAATCGGCTACGGGATTTTCTTTTCCAGGTCGATCCTTGATTATAATATCAAATTCCTGCAATAAAACCAGCCATCTAGTTATTCTATCATTTGTGACAGGCTTGTTCGCTAAATATTTTATGGTAGAATGATCTGTGTACAAGGTAACAAGATATCCAGTAATGTAATGTATGAACTTATTGATAGCATGTATTACAACTAGAAATTCTTTTTTCAATAACAATGTAGTTTAATTCAGCAGGGGATAAATTTTTGCTAATGTAATAAATTGCATATGGTTTTCTATCCTCTTCCTGCCCAAGGACCGCTCCAATGGTTGTATCTGAGGCATTAGATGATATCTGGAATGGTAAATCCCAATCTCGTCCTCGAAGGACTGGGGCTGTGGATATGAGCTTCTTCAGATCCTTGAAAGCACGTTCACATTTTTCTGTCCAAAGAAAATCAACATTACCAGTTAGTGCATACAAAGGTGCAGCAATACATGAATAATGTTCGATAAACCTCCTGTAATATCCAGAAAATCCAAGAAAACTACGTACCTCTGTTTGAGTGGTGGGAGTAGGAATAAGCAAAATTATTTGGATTTTGGTTGGGTCTACTTGAATGCCAGCTACTGAAATATAGTTTCCTAGGATAATTCCTTCCGTCATCGTCATATAACATTTTTCATGGCTTAAACAAAGCCTGGTAGTAATGCAGCATTGTAGGAATTTTTCTAGTGTATCGAGTGCTGGATCGAAATCATCTCCGTATGGTGTAAAGTCATTTGTATATACTTCAAGTCCTTCATTTATTAAGTTTTCAAAAATTCTAAGGATAGCCCTTTGGAATGTGGCAGGAGCATTGCATAAGCCAAAAGGTAAAACTCGGTAGGCAAATGTTCCCCAAGGACAAGTAAAAGTAGTTTTGTCTTGGTCTTCAGGGGCAATCTGTATTTGATTGTACCCACTGAAGCCATTGAGGAAAGAAAAGAATTTATTTCCTGCCAAAGTGTCTAATACTTTGTCAATGAATGGGAGAGGGAAGTGGTCTTTTTGTGTTGCTTTATTTAGCTCCCTGTAGTCCACACATATTCTTCATTTCCCATTCTTTTTTGGTGCCACCACAAGCGGGGAGACCTATTTACTATCAGAGATAGGGTAGATAAAATTAACATCTAAAAGTTTTTGAAGTTCAGCTTTTACTAGATCTTTTAGATGAGGATTTAGTCTTCTCTGAGGCTGTCGAACAGGTCTCACATATTTTTCTATGTAAATGTGGTGTGTACATAACTGGGGGTTAATTCCTTTCATATTAGGGTAGTCCCATGCAAATGCTTCTTTATATTTCCTTAACAAATGGATGAGCTTCATTTCTTGTTTGGATGTGAGGTTGGCATTAATGTTTAAGGTTTTTCCTGGTTTAATTTCCACAATTTTACTATTTGCAACAGAGGTGACAGGGATTGTATGATCATGTGTATCCTTTAGAGGATCTTCTTCTAATTCATTATCAAATGTTGCTTTTATCATATAACATTATGTGCGAGATGTGAGTTCAGTTTGACTAATGAAATTATTAATGGCATCGTCTTCTGCTTGGTCTTTGAAATCAAGTGCTTCTCGTATAGTTAATGGAGATCTAATGTTATCAGTAAGGTATGATACAAGGTGCCTATTAGTTTTGACTATTGTGACACTTGGCTGCGCTAGGGGATATAGAACTAAGTTCTTGATATCTGTTCCCCTGGTTATGATAATATTTCCTTACTGACAGCAAATATAGGCATCAGCAGTGGCGAGCCAAGGTCTTCCTAAAATCAATGGATGTCCATCAAGTCAGGTTTTGGGATTTATTATCAGAAAATCAGTTGGATATTCCCAGGAGTCAATGGAGACCATGAAATCATGTAGTATGCCCTCTGGCCTAACCACAGATCGATCAGCCAATTCTAACAAGGTAGAGGTGGGTTCTACAGATGTAATGCCTAGCTTTTGGCAAGTAGTGGTTGTTAAGATATTGATTGCAGCTCCAAGATCAACTAAGGCATTGGACAGGGTTTGACCATAAATTTGGACAGTTACTATTGGGTTTCCTAGGTCTTCGTATTTAATGGGTGTTTCCTTTCCTGATAATAAGTCAGATAGAGTGTCGACTACTTTGACAATTGGATTATTTGTTATATTCCTCATTGGTCTCTTTATGCACAATTCTTTGATAGTTTTTGCGTATATCGGGATGTCTTGAATGGCTTGGAGGAATGGAAATTTTATGTACAAATTTTGTAATTATCCTAGAATGTCAAAATCAGGATGCTGTATAGGTCAAGGTATGACTAATCGTTCTAGGAACAGGGGAGAGGATGTGGTTTCTTGATTATGAGTTTTTTGTTTATTCACATCCTCTTCTTGTGACAGATGTTCTCTGGGTAACTGATCTTCAAGCTGAATTGTCTTATCTCCCTCGGTTTGAATAATACGCCCAGATCTTAACTAAAGATCATTAAACTCCCTCAGATCGGCTCCTACTTCTGGTGTTTCTATGATTTGGAGAGATTGGACCAGTCTGTTATTTGGATTGGGGTTGGGTTGGGCTGGGAGTTGCGGTCTCAGATTAGACTAGGGATTTTGTTGTAAGGATGGCAGTGTAGGTTGAGGGAGAGGAATAGTTCCTACTGGTTGATGCATTGGTCTTTGCTAGTTTGTCTGCCAAGCTGAGCTTTGTGAAGTAGGGGGAGTCCATTGTGGTGGGTATGGGTTGTTTTGCCGATATGGTGGGGTATAAGGAAGGTTCATCCAACCAGATTGGCTTGCCTGATTCAGCCACGGGTTTGAAGAAGGAAACGACTGTAGTGACGAGTTTGAAAACGAGGGTTGGAATTGACGTTGCCGCATGTTATACTATTGAGCATTATACTGCAGAGGCTGAAAAGAAGAAGTTGGGTCTGGAAACATACCAGATTGTCGCGGTTTCCATTGACGGCGTTGGTTGAGAAAATACACCGATTCTGGCTCTTCTTCTGCTTCCTTATATACTGCTTTCAGTCCAAAAAGTGAGGGACAACTTTCCATAGGGTGATCTTTTGTACAGATGGCGCATGTTTGGACTGCATCCAGTGGACACTCCTTATGGCTATGTTTCTTCCTACATCTAGGACAGAAGATTGCCAAATTCTGTTCTGCCTCCATTTGCTTCTGCTTGGCCTGCAAAATATCCAGTTGTGTAGTTAGTGTCTCTAGTATATCAGTTTTAAAATTTTCCAATAAATTTCCAATTTCCACACGCGTTACTCCTTCTGACGATATTTTATTGTCTCTTACAAACTGATCATGTTCTGCCAGTTTTACTCTTGTGCTGCCTCTCGAGCTCCTGATACATTAATCAATAATGTCAGCAAAACTTTCTTGATAAATATCTCCTTTTCCCATGATGTTTAATGTTTCGATCCATTGTTCCTTCATGCCCCTTATTAATGATGTTTTCAACACATTATCAGGTAAAGGCAGTGAAGCATAGGGAGATCTTTATAGATTATACTGGAAACATTCCACATACTCCTCTAATGTTTCATTTGGTCTAGCTACCATCTGGAATATTTCATCCTTCAGTTCTCTAGACCTGCAATGGTCCTGATATTTTTTTAGAAAAGATTCTTTCATTTTCTCCCAGTTATTTATAACCCTGCCACCTAATCCCATAAACCATCTTAAAGTAGCCCCTTTTAGCATAGAGGGAAACAGTTTTAGTTTCTGGGGGTCGGTGGTGTAATCATATCCCCTGCACAGTACATCAAATTCAAATAAAAATGCATCCGGGTCTTCTGATGTAAACCCGTGGAATGTAGGGTTATGTTGAAGAGGGACTGCTTTCATAGGCTCATTTGCCGCAGAATCCACTATGGGGTATTGTAATGTAGAGGTTTGGGTGTTTGGATGGTTTTGAGCCATTGGGTCGAATATATGCCAATAACCTTCGGGGATATCTAGGAGGGTATTCCTAGGTTGAGAAGGAATGGATTTTACAGGAATAGTTTTAATAGCACTTCCTCTATCTGGGACTATTGTCTGAGGAGATTGGGTTTTTTAAACGATGATTTTTGCAGCACTTCCTTTGTCTGGGCTGTTCAATGGCTGAGTTGTCCCAAGAGGAGATCTCAGTTCTTCTGTTTCCCCTGTCTCTCCTCGTCCTTCACAAAGATTATTGAAATTCCCTTCCTGCAATAGTTTTGGAGTAGAATTTTCAATTTCTTGAAAGTCCTACTCTTCAGTTTGACTATGCACCTCAGCAAAGGCTACAGATGGTGAACTTGTGGCCTGAAGGGATAATGTAGGTTGTTTAGAAATAACTTTCCTGGGTCCTACTAAGGGCTGAGATTCATCTTTCTTGTAGATTTCGTCTATGAAGGTTGATCGGCCAAGGGTCACCAGCCCCTTAGCATTTTCTGGCTTGGGTAGAGGTTTGGAATTTTTTTCTGGTTTTTTCTGCTTAGTCATGCACTCAAATTAACTACTAAATCCTACTTAAACAAACAGCTGCAAATCTGCAAGAAAGCGGGTAGAGGCTTTTACATGCTCCACACGTAGGTTCTTACCTTCCATTTTCAAAACCCAATTCTTCCCTAGCAGGTTCATACACTACTCTGAGAAAAAGGACAAATGGCTACACGCTTTCCCTGGCAATAGTGCCAAACTGTGGAGCTATAAAAAGGGTCTCTTTCACCTCTAGTTACCTCACATTAATATGTCAATCCGGGAACGTTTTGCTATTTCAAAGAGTGTCTCAGTCTGAGGCTATCATTTGCCAGAGTAATGATAGTAGCATAGTGTTTGAAAATACAAGAGTAAATGGATGCTTGTTTACAGCTTAACTACTTCAAAAGATTAAATCACACGTTCAGAACATTAAGCAATTTATCAGTCAAGGGTTCGGTAGCAATAACCCATCCCTTTGGAAACTGATGGAAAAGGAAATTAGAGAACAGATTAGGGGTCTAGGAGCTGGACTGCAGATGCCAATGCTCACTACAGCTTGAGATCATTCTTCACACCAATAACAAGAAATGGAACGGCGGATAAGAAATGGAACGGCAAAGAAATCAAACAGTAATGAAATGGAATAGCAACCCTGAAATGGAACAACAAACCTAAAATGGAACAACAAGTCTAAAATGGAATAACAGTCAAGAAATAGAACAACAACTAAGTCTAACAAGCCGTAACATCTTAGGCTATCAAATCAATTCATTAATCATAACCAAATGTCAATTCCTCACTCTTAAAGATGTACACACAAATGGAACAACACTGATTACTGATACATTATGGAACATCACTGGAAACCATATATACACAACATACTCAAATAGTAATATGATTCAATTATCACCTCGGTTAGAAAGAATATGATTACATTTCAAGATAGAACAACAGTGTATTCAAGAATCCAACAATCACAAAGAACAGAACTTCCAAGATGAATTCTGTAATGTTAAGGAACAAGCGCACAACACAAAAGCTCTGTAATGGAACAGTAACAGTATTCTGTAAAAACTAACCGTATTATATCAACACCTAAAAGAATAGTAATATGATGTAACGTCAATACAATAATTTTGTCTTCAGAAACCTTAATGGATTAAACACAACAGAGCATGTGATGTAAACTTTATAAAACACATCAGATTACTAGATCATGTCGATAAGAAAACCACGCAAAAATGCGTAATGGTACGAGAGCAAGTGTCCTCCAGGGCCGGGCCCTTAGCCTCTAGGGGTACACTGCTTGAAGTTATTCCAGACTCAAAGGGGAAATAGTAACCAAGTTTGTATTAATGCATCAAGTAAAATTATAGTAGAGCAGTTCTTAACAAGACACGATGATCAAAGTTTTGATCTTTAAAAAAAATTACATAAAGGCATAATAACATCTCCTCTTAGCTAACAGTGTTGCCCCTTATATAAGGGTGACGACGGAGATATCTAAATGCAGAAATAGATAAAACAGCGATCCCTCAGGATCAAGGATCCTGAGGGATTCGCAGAACCGTTAGCCCTCAATCATTTCTTCTCTTTTCTGCACCGAGCTGATATCTTCACTTCCTTTCCCGGGTTGATCCGTTTTGATCTTGTTTTCCTACGGTCTCCCGTTGAAGGGACAATAGTTAACCCATCTTTGTCTTTTCCTTTAGAACGGAAACTTCTCGTTTTTTCTCCTTCCTGCATAAGGAAATGACAATTGCCAGCATTCTCATCTTGCATATTAATCTCACTTGTTTTATTACAATTCTTTATCGGTTTCTAAGTTCATGATGCAAAAAGGCTTGTAAGTTCTAATGAAAATATATTGAAATAACTATCAAAACATACCTTCTTTAGTACTCCACAATACTCACCAAACCATTGCCCAGGGAGACATTTGAATACCTCAGACAGAAGCTGGGGGTCGTTGATGCATCATCTTGCTGTTGAATCTTGTTTGTGGTTGTATGTAGGTGGATATGCGTACATATGCCAGTTTATGAGGGTACAGTCGCGTGGGTCTGACAAAGACCATCTGGCTCAGGGGGAGCATATATTCTTCAAATAATGTATTGTTGGAATTATCTTAGAAGTCCTTGATTTGATTTCGCATTTGTTTTTGGTGGAATAGATGCTTGTTGATCTAAAGGTTGATTGTCAGATACTGTTGATAGCTATCATATTCTTGATGTAGATCTTTTTGTCTCTATGTCATGTCAAGGTCATGTAATGACCTATTTTGGCTCCCTCACTATGCATCAGATGAATGATGTATGTTCTTGCTTGGATGGGAGATGGATGTATGTATGAATCTTTGTCACTTATGATGTATGGAGTCATGTTCTTTCTTGTAGAACATCTTTTTGGTAGACATTGCTTACAGCCAGCGGGAACATGAACAACACTTCAGCAGAGCATGAGACTTCAGCATAGACAGTAGGTACTCAGGGGGAGTATGGGTAGCAGAATTGTCCACCCTTTGCCCTTGATGTCAAAGGGGGAGAGTGATTGGGTATTGTTGCCATTAAGTCCAAAGGGGGAGATTGTTGGCATTATGATGTATGTGTTGTACTTGATGGAAACCCACTCATAGAAGAACAATTCACTTATACACAACCAGATGAGTCTACAGAAGAAAATAGCAGATGTGTCAGTATACATGGGATGCAAGACAAAGGAATCAAATGACAATTTATAGTGCAGCAGTGTTATTTTCGGGTTCCACAGGTGCGCCATCCAAAAGATGCAGACATTGCCAGGTTGCACAGGTGCGCAGTTCATAAGATGTGGATAAGTTCGCATGCGCTCCAAACAAATAGTGCGAACCTAAAATGCATGGACTTTCATGCAGAGAAAAACACGCACGTGGAAAATCTTATGTTTGGTCCATGGTATTTAGTTCGATGCTCTTTATCCTATGGTTTTGTCCGTGGTTTTGCATCTAAACCCAGATTTTGGGTCCCTAGTATTGGATATCTATGGTTTTGGTCCATGGTTTGAGAAAGGCCTTGACTATAAAGAGGGAAGGAGATCATTTGGCCTTTTCACTTGTGTGGGTTGAATATCTTAAGAGCAAGGTCTGAAACTCGGTGATCGGTTTGATAGTTGGATCTGAATCAAGGAAAACCTAAGCATTATAAGGCGGATCTACTGATGGGTTGAGATCTCTTTAGCGTATGATCAGATCTGTGAAGCTGACTGATTGGGGTATAATTGAGGACTGATAAAGTCTTTGTACCCAGAGGTCCGCAGGCGAGATATGTTGTAGGTGCGGAGGTGCGCAGTCTAGTTGATGACGTAGGTGCAGAGGTGCGTAGTCTAGTTGACGCCGCAGGTGCGAAGGTGCGCAGTCTAGTTGGCTGCACAGGTGCAGAGGTACGCAGTCTAGTTGACGCCGCAGGTGCAGAGGTGCGCATAACAGAGGACAGAACAGGTGCGGAAGTACACAGGCTCGACACAAAGGAAGTGTGGATTTCCACAGGTTTCTATTGGTGAAGTTGCGGACTTTTCTTTGAAATATTTTGAGCTACCTTTGCTTATTATTGCTGAGTTCAGGATTCTGTATTTGTGCTTGGTTGCTGTATTAAGAAGCTATTGATTCAGTATTTGCACAAGGAAGTTGGGTAATTTCATATCTATTTTATGTTTGAATGATATTCTTGGATCCAGTCTGAAAATTTATGAAACGAGGTCCTTGGAAGAAAAGAGAAGGTTGTAGCCTTCTGCAGGTTGAAGCCTGCGTATTGGTAAAGGACTGCACCAGTACAAAATCATTGTAAAAAGAAGTTTCTAATTGAAAGAAGATAGATACATATTGCAGTAGGTGGTTTTCACCCACATTGGGTTTCCACCTTATATCTTGTGTTCCTTGGTGTGACTCTTGCTCTATTTTTAATTCTTGTTATATGATTCTGACACACAGATTAATATATTATAAGTTTGAAAGATATAACCAAGTTTCATCTGCTAATATTTGTATAAATTGAAAAGAGTTTGATAATAATGATTCCCCCCCCCCCCCCCTCTCAGTATTATTTTCAACACAAAATACCAAACATATTTAAAGAAGGAATCTGCATCCAATGAAACCATGCAAAGAAAAGGATTTTGTGAGAAAAACCAAATCTGAATTAGTTTGTGGATCTTACCAAAGTCACGAGATCCCAAAATAATCATCAATAGAAGTTGAAGTTCCTCGAGTTCATAACAAGTCCCAGAACTTTCAAGGTTTGTAAAACCACATTTTGAAGATTAAATCAGATCATGCATGGAGTGCAAATAGGTTCTACCAGTAATTTCAATAGGGCCACTACTAACTGGATGGCAACCATCTCTATCACTGATTTGACCAGATTTTACAACTTCAACAACTAGATTACTCAAGTCTAAAGATACTTCTAATTGCAAATCTAGAGATGTATGAATTAGAGAAATTTCATGAGAAAGCTTATTTGAAGAGTTGTCCTCATCGAGAACTGAAAATGACAAGGAGTAGAGTGGATACTCAATGATTTGATTGTTTCCTTTTTATCGTGGCTAACTTCACTATCTTGTGTCAATTGAGAAGTTAATTGATCAAATGAAGAAATTGAAGAGCATGGAGTATCTTCATTGCAAGTAGATGTATCGCAAATAGTAGATCACAGTGAGAAGAAGAGGAAGTTTTGATAAGAACATCTTCTTTGGCTAGATCAAATTCTAGATTTTATTCTTTCAAATAAAAAAATTCTCGAGAAACCAAAAGATCAAATGGTGTACTTGGGAATTCATCATCACGTACATCAACGAACTCATGAATATTAGAATGATGATTTCCCAAGACTATAGATTGATTAACCAAATCAACTTCATTTGATTGACTACCAAGATTAGTAGCTTGAAAATCATCCAAGAATGGAAGAGCATCATCTTGACATGGGGGACTTTGAGAAAGGGAAGAGAGATCAAAATTATCTTCACTTTCCTACACCTCTACCTGTGTAGTGTGACTGACTTGTACCTGATTGCAATTTGAACCAACAACATGAAAATCAAGAGAGTGTGAAGATCAAGTTGGTGTAGCAGATTCATCAAGTGGATCATGGTACAAAGAGTCATGGCATGTAGATAATATATGATGACAAATATCCCTTAAATAAGTAATACTTTCAGTGGAACAAGGTTCAAGATTGAGGTTAAGAATTCTAGTATCATCTTGAGGTGTGGAAGGATTAGCTTTCAGCATAGGCTCCATGAACCATTCCAAGGTTTCCTACATTGGATCTAGATCATGAGAAATGGATAAAGGTTGAAGAGATGGATCAACCATTTGATTTATATATTTCCCAACTTTGACATCATCGCAAGGAGGAACCCATATTGGAATTGAAAAAGGATGAGGACAAGGAACAAAAGGAATAGTATGTTCCTCCTCTAAAATTAGAGGTTTATCATGATTTACAAGAGTTGGGGAAGAAGAAATATCAAGAGGTCATATTCACCAAGCAAAGAGATATGAACCAAACACTCAAACTTTTGCTTAAAAAAATCCCAATTTGTGCCTTCTTTGGGAAATTCAAAAAAATGTGAAGGAATTGACTATAAAAATACTCAATTGATTCATTAGGCTTCATTCTTAGTTGATTAATTCTTTAAGGACATCCTCGTAAATAATTACCAAATGATAAATGAATCTCCTTTACAAGGTGTTCAAAAGAATGAATGTAAGCGGGTGGTAAGGTGTGACACCACTAGTTAACTAGACCTTCAAGTGCATGGAAAAAAGTAATGCAAGCTATACATTTTGAGTCAATTTCATAATGTTTACGGAACTTAAGAAAAATAGATGCATGGTCGGCAATGGATGTGTCACCCTCACTATCAAACTTAAATTGAGACAAGTCATCAAGTTGTTCTATGAAGATAAAATGTTTACCACGGGACATGTTAGAAAAAAATTCTGGGATTATGATTTGGGGAAGAGCCATTTAAGATAAGATGTTTGAAACAGAATCAATGGGCACAATTTGTCATTTTTCCCTCCTTATAGCACCATTTGTTGATGGTGCTGGATATCCATCAACCAAGGGGGCATCCCTAATGAGAAGTCCCAATCAGACTTCACACCATTTGGTATGAGAGCCCTGCTATAAATAAGACCCAGTTGCCATTTATTCTTAGAGATTTGTCTTGGCTACAATGGTCAGCACAAGAGAGTAATGCACAGGTACTTTCAAATGAACAAGTGAGTATTCCTTATGGAATTTTCAACTGCAGAATGTATCAAGGTTATTCTATCGAAGGGGAGAGAAACGTGAGCCTTTAAAAGCAAAGTAATAGTAATAATCTAGTAAAGACACATGAGAATATAAAACTTTGTCTTCTTATACTTGACATAGTTAACATACCTCTACAACTCTAAAAACATAGTCATGTGCTCTTCATCTTTCATAGAACCCATCTTCAACTCTTAAAACTCCTTGCCCTTTCCATCATAGTATCTCTCTGACAAGTACTTCTTCCTGAAGAGTATTTTAAAATCATGCAAACTAAGCTCCTCTGCCTTGATGCCTTTGAAACGCTTCACATATTCCAACCATATTTATTCTCTTCCCTTGAGACTAAAAATAGCGATCTTGGTCGATTAATCAAGCAATTTAAAGATCTTCTTCATTCCAAGTAGTCATGCTTTTGCATATTCTGGTTTCTTCCCATCTCCATCAAAAGTAGGAGGATTGTCTTTCTTGAACTCTTTTGGAAAATATTGCTTCTTACTCCTCATATAAGGATGTTGGAAGTAATTATGATGATGTCTCTCAGAACTGGGACTATAGTAGAATCCATGAATGCTAGCCCGTCTGTCAGGGGTATCCAAAGATTTTCCACCTTTGACTGTGTCATGCCTGTCCAACCTATATCCTGATCAAGACTTGTTGCCATATGCCCCATTAGGTTTTTCTTCCTATCCCTCACTAATCCTCAACTATCCTTGCTTTTGCAAATCTGAAAGACTTTGAAGGATGAATGTATTACCCTCCACCTAGTTTTCCTGAGCTATGGACATCCTTTCTTCTGCCTCACTCAACCTGTTATTATCTGCCTTACAAATTCTGATTTATTCCTTTAAACTTCTCAATATATCTTCTATATTAGGAGAATACTCATCCCATTCCTACTCATTTGATCTGTAAGGAGAGTCATGTGAACTATAATCCAGTATCATGCTTGTCATCTACGACCCCATATCTCCTGCAAACATGTCATGTTAGATAAACCAAATATAGACATAATAAAAATCATACCTTATTGTATCTCAGGGGAGGTTATCTCATCTGCACAAATCAGTCAAAATTATCAAGACATATATATGTATATATATAATTGACATCAACATAGCAACATCTCAACATCATAACCTCATGCATGATGACACAAAATTGTAACACTAACTATACACATGATAACCATAACCACTACAATCCATGCACTACAAACACATTTAAAACTAAGAAGAATGCATAACAATCACACCTATCCCATCTAGTCCAAGTGGTTGAACCTCTCCAATACCAACCTATGGTATCATATATCACCCAAAGAGAATGGAACCCATTCTGATACCAACCTGTAACTTCCTCACCCCACATTTACCCATTTTTACAAGCTCTCTAGGTTAAACATGAGATGAGTGTCACTATGATATGAGCCGACATCCAAGATCCATTTAGGGGCCATCAAATCAACAACTTACAAAACCCTTATGGTCTACAATCCACTCACGAGCTTGCAAACCACTCCAGATGGTCAATCCCTGAGTTGAAGCTCTTTTCATAGGGGAAACTCCACAACAATACACACAACACAACATTAGTTTGGTTATGAAGACTCAACAACACCATAGGTCTACTTCCATGCGGTCATGACCTAAAAACTCTAGTTTTGTGCCAGTGATTCCGACATTTAAGATACTTTTTCAGGCTAGTCTCCAGACCACTGCCCAAAACTGCCTGTAACTTTCTAGAATTCATTCAAAGGTGATGATTATGCTAATCAATCAAAAATCAATCAAGAGCTTGACCTACACATGGCTAATGCTATTATAAAGTGTAACAAGGAAGGCTCAATTTGACTTTAGCCTTAGTTAAATTGAGTAAATCAAATTTTCACATCAACAAGACAACGTGGAGGAAGTTAACTAGTGTTACATGGTTCTTTTCACTTATTTATATATAAAAATTCAAGTTAGTGATCTTGGAGCTCATTCACGCATGTGTTGATTGCTAAATTTTAGCAATCTAGTGCAATTATTTTCAGTTGTACTCAATTAACTAAAATTTAACAATTAATAGAGTCTGTTGAAGGTCAGTTGTGCCCTGGAGGGTAGCTCAAATTTCATAGCCTAGAAGGACTGAATGGAATAATGATTGATGATTATGGCATGTTAGAATATGTTAAAACTGAAATTTTGAAACTTCAACAGTATGATGCACAACAATTAGCCCAACAGAAGAAGGATGTTGCAAAGGCTAGGAGAATTATTCTAGAAGGTGTGAGAGACCATGTGGTCTCAAATATCCATGGAAAAGAAACACCTTACATTATGTGGAAGACATTAACTAAGCTATTCGAAAATAGTAATGGCCATAGAAAATTGGCCTTGAAAGAAAAACTTTGAAACATTACGATGTAGAAAAATGATACCATTCCACAATATCTCTCCAAATTCACTTAAGTTCAAGATGAATTTGTAGGGGTTGGGGATAATGTTGCAGAAGGTGATCTAGTGATCCTAGCTCTTCTAGGCCTTCTAAAATCCTGACACAACTACCAAGACTTTATGGGAAAAATGACCAAATTGGAAAAGGTTGTGGCCCGATTTGGTTCAAGAATAGATTAAGAGAAATACTAGAGATGGAGTATTATCTAGAGCAGAGGATGAAGATAATTTTTCCTTGGTTAGGAAGGGGAAGAAGGAAAAAGGAAGTGTTATCTATGATAACACCTAGGAATATTTTGAGGTTTGTTGGTCAAATTAACTAGGGTTTTCAAATTTTCTCAAAATAAAGTTCATGATCATAGGGTTTTTCGTCATCATGTCATGATGTGGGGTCCATATAAGTTCAAAAGGGGTCAATCATAAACATTCATTTCCAAACTTCCATATGTGTCAATCTTATTTGTTCATGAGTGGAATTTTTTTCAGTTTTACAGAAATCCAGAGCAACTCCAGTTAGGTAAACCAAATTTTCCTCTTCATACACCTGTCTCGATATGGAATTATAATGAAGTACAAAATTGTTCTTAGCAGTGAAGTAACGATCCTTTTTTTTTAAAAGTGTGATTGGCCAGTCATATGGTGGGTCACAGATGCACTTTACCAATCTTTTGTCCATTTTCCCTACATATTGACACCGCATAACTTCTTACTGCTAACTCATTTTTTTGCGTTTAGCTTTGCTTCCATAAGATTCACATTGTCATAGGAGTTGGTTTTTTGTCTCTCACACAGGTCTTGTTGTCTCTAGGTTAGAGTCCACTACTGTCTAGCTGTCTCTAGATTGATTTGCAGGTGGCAAGAAGGTGACAAGGAAGAACCCTACATGTTGTAGCCATGGCACACAAGAAACAATATAAAGGAGGTTCAGTGGTGCGTTACGAGACCATGGACATGAAGTTGTTGGAGAAAGACCCTACCTTTGTTCAATCATTTATCAACATGGGATGCCTACATTTTATCCAAAATATATAGGGTTTCCATGCACAGATTTCCAAAGACTTTGCTATAAACTTCACTGGAACAGAAACGAAAGTTGGTCTTTTTAACTTGTAGTGTCCCTTGACACAATTTCATAAGCTATAGAGATCCCTAGGTCAGGAGAAATGTGTTTTAAAGTCCAAAAGATCAAGCTGCAAAACTGTGATGAATTTCTCAAGGAGGAACACAAAAGGATTAATATGACTGTAGGCATTCCCACAACTTTTCTTAAAGAATATTTTTCCAAGCTCTTAATGGTCATCTAGAAATATTTCACATGTGAAGGCAGATTTAACATGGTGTATCAGTATCATTTCAGATTTCTACTTCATTTCATAGGTTAGAAACCTCTAGACATTCCATTTTATTTGTTTAGAAGTTTAGGAAATATGGAAGACAAGGTCCAAGCCAAACCTGATGCAAGTGACACCTCTATTTTTCACCGTGGCCTCATTAAACTATTGGTTGTAGAAGAGATAAATAGGTTAAATACAGATTGGCTTACCTTCTTATTCTTGAGTGGATATGAGTTAGATACTGCCAGCCCCTCTAGGAGAAATCAAATGTCTAAATCAATAACCCTTATAGAAGAGAAGCAACCAGAGGCAAAGCGGCCTATAGTAGAGGCTTCCACAAGCACCAAGAGGAGGATGACCATAAGACAGAGTAAAGAACAAATTAAAAGGAAGGGTAAACTAACTAATATCCTAGAGGCTATTGAGATTGAAGAAATACCAATTGAGCAGCCTATAGAAGTGACCAAGATTGAAACTAAGAAGAAGAGAAAGAGAGCTAAGAAGCTAGAATTCTCACAAGAAGAACATAGTTTCATATTTAGGCCAAGGAAACCTGTTACAAGGTCAATGCAACAAGTTGAAAAGATGTCACTAGTGCCTTTAAAAAAAATATAGCCATCAAAGAAAAAGAAAGGCAAGGAAGTTGTACAAGAAAAAAGTAAAATAGAGGTTCTGAAGGAACAATTGAGTGAGGCTAGACAAGAAGTTACTCATCCCAAACTTGAGTTTGAGGAATGGAAAAAAGACGTGTCAAAGAAGATATATTTCTATGATGAGACTACAGATAAATCCAAAATATGATAAAGAGGACTTTGTGTTTGCACAGGATGTTGAAACACATGTACAAAAGGAACAACTGGCTACAAGAAGATAGGAAGAATTTACAGGGACAAGGCATAGCATTAGAAACTTAAATTGAAATGATCAAATTTAAGCTCAAAAAGAGAAATCTCAGGCTTATTTCTGAAATAGATGTTACTCCTTGAATATGGTAAAACTTTCAATTTTGTCTTTACTATGCTTAACCAATAAATTCAGCCTTACGTAGAGTTGAACAAGGTATTAGAAGTAATAAGGGCGCACTAGAAACTATAAAAAAAACTCAAATTTTAAAATTTCATAGCAACTCCCCATAATGAAGATGAAAATTTTCTACGAAACTGTTGTAGCTTTTCATGAATGAGAAGGCAAACTAAAAACACAGAAAAGGGATTTCTAAGGGCATGTATTTAGCTTGAAAATGTAAAGGAAATCCTCAAAACTTGCAAAACAAGCAGAGGGGTACAAGAAAGGTGTTTTTTGAATTTGCTACTAAAGTTTGCTATGAAACTGTTGAAAACTATTTTTTTTTTTTTGCTACGAAATTGTCAAACTCTATTTTTCTGCATTTTGGAAGTTTTTGGACATCAAACAGCCAGACAGGTAAATAGATTATAGGTCATGAAAGGTGTCCACATCAACTCCTACTTTGTAGGGAGATAGGTCAGCAGGTCAACCTAGTCAACATCCACATGGCATGAGACACATAATTAGCTCTAGCACATTCAGAAAATTAGTTTGGTTTGATAAGATCTATCAACATAATTCACTTGAGTTCATTAATGTTGGAAGAATCCTACTTGTATTCAAATTGTGAAAAGTAGAAATCCCTAATATTTATCAATAGGTGTCAAGTAGGATAAGGTCTCAAAACTGTTTGATCGAATCTAGCCCCAAGTGGAAGATTTTTTTAATTAATGATATGATGGTGGTCGTACTCTACATATTTGTAGTTTCTTGACTCTGAAAGGGTTGATCGATGATTTGAGAAGTTGACCCTATGTAATTGTTTAATCCAGTTAATATATCTATTACAACAACTCTGCATTTTATATCTAAGTTCATGTTATGGCTTTATGTGTTCTTACCATGTTTTTTATTTTGCTATCAGTATTCATAGTATTTTGATTACTTGGAATTCCTATTAAGTTCTCCAATTTCTTCACTTACTATGTATGACTATGAATGTTTATTTGATATCAGTTTTAAAGCTAGAAATGCCTCAACTTCCATTAAACACTATTGTTTGTCATGATTTTCATTTATTTGACTCCATTCCCAATGGTGATAGTCATCACATTTTCCTTCACCTGTAAAACCACATAAAAATAAATCAGAGTTAGTCGGTTGTAGTGTTGAGTTGATTAAAGTGAACTTGATAAGTGTTTTGAGAGAGCCCTCTCAGATTGGAAGGGCTAACTTCAAGTCAAAGTGGTTTGAAATAGTTATGCTGCATTGAAGGTTGACACAACCCAACTCTGTTGGCTCAGTGATAATAGGAAGGAAGACCCAAAGAAAACATGAATCCAACCAAAATAATAAAAATAAGAAAGACTTGAGCAAGATAAAATGTTTCCAATTCCACGAATATAGACATTATGAAAAAAATGTTCACACAAGGAGTCTCACAAGAAGCCTTCAGGAGGATCAGAAGGTGAAGCACTGGCTTCAAAATTAAAATTAGACTTCACCCTAATAGCATGCATGGCCATCACTAATATGGGGAGGTGTGGTACCTTGATTATGGTGCCTCGTTCCATATGAAATTGTGCAAGGAATGTTTCATTAGCCTGGAGGACAAGGATCTCCAGATGCATATTGAATTGGGGGATGAAGGGACTATAGTGCTACAAGAATTGGTACTGTCACCTTTGAGAGGGATAAAGTCTCCCCTCTTTGCCTAAAAGATGTTATGTTTATACCTAGGTTGAAGAAGAACCTGATCTCTATAGCAAAATTGTATGATAGAGGCTATGTTGTCATTTTCAGTAAAGGGAAAGAATTTTTAAGACACATACCTACTAGGTAAGTGAAGTAGATTTGAGTTCGAGTGAAGAACCTATACAAACTTGAGGTGGGAGATTGTGCTACACTAAGTAATAAGGAAAAAAAAAGCGCAAAGTCGATATGTTGTGGAACTCACAAGATTGGGTCATCTACACCATGTTACCTTAAAAATCATGTAGAAAATTAGCACCAGTCTCCTTAAAGGCTCCCTTGATCAACAACATGTCTGCAAGGGTTGCACATTGGGGAAATATGTCAAATCCACCTTCCATGGCCAAGATAGAAGAGCATATGCAATCTTGGAGTAGGTCCAATTTGATGTTTGTGGAACCTTCTCTACAGTCTCCACAAAAAAACATAAGTACTATGTAATTTTTATTGATGATTTCTCTAGAAAATGTTGGATTTTCTTCATGAGCAAAAAGGATGAAGTTTTTTCCAAATTTGTAGAATTTAAGGCAATAGTTGAGAAGGAGACTAGGAAGAAGGTGAAGGCTCTCAGGAGAAACAATGGAGGTGAATTTGTTTCAAATGCATTCAAGGATTTATGTGCCAAAGAACGTATTCTAAGAGAAATGATAACACCTCATAAGCCACAACAGAATGGGGGTAGTTGAGAGGAAGAAAACTATCATAGTTGGAGCTGCAAGAACTATGATACATGATCAGGGGTTGTCATTGCATCTATGGGTAGAATCATGTAACACAACAATTTACTTGTAGAACTAGAGTCCTCATAGAATACTTGGTTTGATCACACTAAAGGAATATTTATCTGGGGGAAAGCCTAATGTGTCTCATTTCAGAATTTTTGGAGCTTCATTCTATTGTCATGTCTCCATGGATTTGAGGAAGAAACTTGAGCCTACAACAGATTTGGGACTTTTTTTTGGATACACCGAAAATCCACACAATTACCGAGTGTATTTAACTTCACCGAGGATGATAGTGGTGAGGCGAGATGTCAAGTTTGATGAGGAGAAGGCTATGATATTCTCTCTTAAAAGAGAGCTAAGTATCCCACCAAAGAAGGAGATTCTAGCTCCAAAGGAGGAGCCTCGGGATGAGCTTCAAGAATTTATGGAGTAGCCATAAATGAAGAAGCAGAGAGGAGTCTAAGTGGAGACACCCACTCAACCAAAAACATCCTGAGAAGGGAGAAAGAGAACTAGAGAAGATTATAAATTGTTGCATGATACTATGGAGAATGTGGAATCCCATACATCACAACATAGGAATAGGAGGTCACTAGAGAGGTACATTGGTTACAAGCTCTCATGATAGATCTTGTTGAGTCAAAGCCTTCTTCACTTGAGGAAGCAGTTTCTCAACTTGTTGAGGTTGATTCCACGGTGGAAGAATATGAATCCATCATGAAGAAAAATGTATGAGAAGTCGTGTCAAGAACAAAAGGGAAATCAATGGTTGGTTCTAGATGGATCTATAAAGTGAAGCATGCAGATGATGATAGCATCGAGAATTATAAGGCTAGATCTGTGGCCAAAGGATTTTCTTAGGTAGAAAGAGTTGACTTTGAGGAAACGTTTTCCCCTATGGCAAGGTATTCCTCCATTAGACCAATTATTGCATTAGATACACAGATTAGGTGGAAGATCCACCAGATGGATGTGAAGACTTCCTTTCTCAATGGTTTTGTTGAGGAGGAAATTTACATAGAGCAACTAGAAGGACTTTAGGCATATGATTGGGAGTCACATGTGTGCAGACTTAGGAGAGAATTGTATGGTCTCAAACATGTGCCCCGAGCATGGTACACTTGAATTGACAGTTATCTCAATGGATTAGGATTCATGAAAATTTAAGTAGATGTGAACCTCTATCACATTGTGGTAAATGGTAATTTTCTTATTCTTGTTTTGTATGTTGATTATTTAAGCAGTTGATCCGCTCTTGTAAAGAGGATCTTGCAAGGGAATTTGAGATGAAACACATGGGATTAATGCATTAATTCCTCAGGCTAGAAGTATGGAAAGGTGATGGTGAAGTTTTGTATCTTAGGGGAAGTATGCCTTTGAAATAATTCAGATATTTCACATGGGTAATTGTAAGCCTATGGACACACTTCTAGCCACAAACTAGAGAAGGAGAATGCCACTTCAAGTGAAGAGGTTGATGCTACCATTTATAGATAGCTTGTGGGGTCTTCGATGTATCTTGTGAACACAATACCAAGCATGTGTTGTGTAGTAAACCAACTTAGTCAAGCTATGGTGAGGCCTACCAAGCTATATTGGAAGGCAGCAAAGCATGTGTGACGGTACCCCAAAGGCACTACCAAGTATGGATTATGG
>APFE030589905.1:162046-178406 GCA_000404065.3 Pinus taeda | reverse complement strand
ATCAACGCTCAATGGAGTAGTACAACTATACAAATCATCCAACTTGATAGAAAGTGTGTCCCAACCATTGGTGAACTCCAGGATGTGATCATCTGACTATCGTCTGACGGACGAGTTCATCAGTGCATTAACATTATGATTATGTACATCCCAGAAGCATATGGCTTATTAATCAACAGAGACTGGTCCAACAAGATGCAAGAATACTTTGCTATGGACTAATCACATTTATGGCTTCCATACAAGGGAAAAAACAACCATATTCGGGTGTTGTCAGAGAGATACATGAAACATAACGTTACTCCCTTGAATGGTGAAAATGAACCGTTGGCTTTCGCATAACTTATGTTCGACAATTACTTCCTGGAAATGCAGATGGGGTGTTATCTTGCGCAACCAAGCCCCACCCCACTAGACACATAGTTGGGTCTCCTTCCTTGCCCAATTGACAGAAATGAAGCCAGTATAGTACATTGTAACAATAGTGTTAGCAGTACTAGCGCGGAAAGTGGTCCTTGTACATATGACATGTAGACCTTGTATTTCGACGGATCCAAGACACAAGATGGCTCTGGAGCCGGGTGTGTTTTGATAGACCCAAGGCAAATGAAACACTTAGTCTCAAGCCGCTTGGAGTTTGAGTGCACAAACAATATTTCCAAATATGAAGCACTCATTTTGGGTTTACAGAAAGTCATCAGACTCAAATTTGTTGTGCTTAAAGTGGTAGGTGATTTAGATATCATGGTACATCAGGTACATAACACCATACATTGTGTTTCACCTCATCTTAATAGTTACCAACAAGAGGTATAATTATCTCTAACTTCCAAGTTTTCAATATTGTTTATGTACCAATAATGTGTAATGCAGCTGCAGATGCTCTTGTAAATGCAACTGCTAGGATGACACCGCTTAGGGATAAATTTTCTATTGAAATTTTGTATAAGCCATCTATCCCTGACAACATCACTAACTTATGTGTTTTTGATGATGATGAATAGATACTACACTTCATGGACAACGATGACGTCTTCAAAAACACAACGATAGATGAAGATGAGCACGAGCAGTCTTTGCAAGATACAACTGATGCAAGTAAAGACAACCTCATCCCTAAGGATGTGGTTTCAATCGAGAAGCTATATGACTTGCAGAACTGCTTCCAGGGACCCAGGAATGCTAAAACCCACAATTCCATGCTAATGCAGGAACAGATTAATCTGAGAATAGAAAAAGATCTAAAGTTCGTGAATCTTGGAACATGTTACACATCAGAAGAGCGACAAGCCTTTGTCTGCCTGTTTAGACAGTATTGTGATGTGTGGATGTACGATGACTTGAAAACATATGATATGTGAATAATGCAACACATCATCCTAATCAAGGAAGGGGCTAAACCATTTCAACAGAAGCTCGGGAAAGTACATCCATCGCTTGAGCCCCTCATTAAGAAAGAATTGACTACGTTGTTGAATGCTTGAATCACTTACAAAGTTCATCATTCTACACGGTTTTCAAACTTGGTTCCTGTGAGAAATAAGTCATGGGAGATCCGCATGTGTGTAGATTTACGTAACCTAAACCGTGCCTCGGATAAGGACAATTACCTTGTGTCGTCCATGGAACACATCTTGCAGACATTATTTAGAGTATAAATGTTTTCTCCGCTAGATGGTTTTTCAAGATATAACGAGGTTCTGGTAGTAGAGCATGACAGACTAGAAACAAATTTGTGTACCAAGTGGGGTACATTCACTTATCGAATAATGCCATTTGGGCTGGTAAATGCAAGCGCAACGTTTTAGCGTGCAATGGACATCGTCTTCCATGGGCTCATTGGACAAAGTGTGGTGGTCTACCTTGATGACGTAGCAATTTTTTTTCCGGAAAATGGTCAGACCACCTACACCATCTCAAGAAGATCTATGAGTGATGCTACAAGTATGAGATATCCCTTGAATCCCAAGAAGAGTGTCTTTACAGTGTTTGAGGGGAACCTCCTTGGGCACATCATTACCAAGAGAGAGATCAAGGTAGATCCAGACCGAGTCTGGGCCATCACGTAGACTCCTCATCCCGTAAACAAGAAAGCCATGCAGTCCTTCTTGGGAAGATCAACTTACTTTGGAAGTTCATCTCAGATTATGTGTAGATTGTCAAACCCATGCAAGAGATGATCAAGAAGGATGCAGTTTATAGCTTGGGAAAGAAGGAAAAGGATGTGTTCGCCCATATTAAGGAGGCCATAATAGAAGCATCTGCATTGTACAACCCAGATTTTAATAAAGATTTCTTGCTCTACACATTCACTTCCAACACTTCACTCATTGTAGTGCTCACTCAAAAGGACGAGCTCAACAATGAACGTCCCATCTCCTTCATGAGTGTGAGCTTGCAGATACCATAGCTCAACTATCCCGACATGGACAAACAATCTTACGTTGTATACAAGGCAGTGAAATGATTGAAACCCTACCTATTGAAAAATCATTGCATAGTCTTTGTGTTGCACCCAACAGTCAGATCGTTGCTTGTTCAACATGAGCTAGGTGAAAGATGTGCGAATTAGATGAAAATACTACAAGAATATGATCTAGACATCAAGCTAGTTCACACCATCAAGGGTCATGGTCTCTGCAGACTGGAAACGTAAGCAGTGCACTCGCAAGAGGAAGAAGAAGAGCTTGTTGGTTGGGAGCAAGAAATTGACATGTACAATGTAGAGCGAGCACCCCCCACTTCACACAGTAACTCTTGGTATGACTAAGTGTGCCAATAACTTGAGCATGACACCATGCCCTCTCACTTCTCTATGTGGCAGAAGAGGGCACTCCAACTGAAAGCCTTATCTTACTAGTTGGTGCATGGAGTGCTTTATAGAAAGAACCACAATGGCATTTTGCTCAGGTGCCTAGAAGCATAGGATTCAGAGATAGTGTTATGTGATCTGCATGACGGACCAGCCAGGGGTCACTTTGCGGGTAACACAACAATGCATAAAAAGTCATAAGAGCTGGTTTCTATTGGACCACATTGTTCAAAGATGCACACGCTTATGCCCACAAGTCCTTGGTTTGTCACTGAAAGACAATGAAGGTTAGCAGCTCTGTTGTAGCCTATTGAAGTGAATGAACCATTCAAATAGTAGGGCTTGGACATCATTGTGGATATTTTCCAACATTCATCAAAGAAGCACCGCTACATCCTAACTGCCATCGATTACCTCACACAGTGGACAGAAGAAGTTTCGTTTAAACAAGTGAATGACGAGGAAGTCATCAACTTCCTACATCATAACATCATTTCATGGTTTGGCATTCCTGTATCACTTGTTTTTGATAATGAAACTTACTTTTCTTCGTTGAAGATTTATAATTTTTCATTGCAATATGTTATTGTTCTAAAACATTCAACTAACTACTACCCACTGGGAAATGGTCTTGTCAAATCCACAAACAAAAACCTCATCCATATCATAAAAAAGACCATTTCCTTTGAACAATAAAATTGGCACTCTGCTCTGGTGAATTCTCTATGGGCTGACCACGTCACACCCAAAACCTCTATGAACGCATCTCCATACTTCCTGGTATATGGAAAAGAAGCCATACTCTCACCGAATATCTACTTGCCTGCTCTCCAATTTTCCCAAGAATCCCAAGGCAAGTCGTGTCTGTTAGTTCAACGTAGGATGGACACACTACACAAGTTACAGGAAAAACCGTATCAAGAGATGGTTCGACATAAATTCTACAGGGAACACCAACTTCAGTGTGGGTGAATTAGTCTTGAAGTGGGACAAACCCCACGAGGATAAAGGCAAACACACGAAGTTCTAGTCCCTGTGGATTGTTCCTTTCATGGCTCATGGAAATCTTGGACAACACACATCCCATCTTCAATCACTTGACGGGAGGATTGACAACTTTCCTGTCAATGGCCAAGATTTAAAATGTTATTTTCAATGATCTAGGGTCGCGCCCCGTACTATGTACATATTATGTTCATTGTTTGTTTTGTTGTTTTTATTTTGCTTTTCTCTGTTTTTCTATTCAACTTTTGTTTGTAAATAATTGTTATCCTGCATTGTGTTCTAGCTTTTGAATAAGTATGTGGCTGAAAAGTTTAGGAGCCTTGTGACATTGCAACACTTGGCTAGTCCTATATTTGTCTTCTTTGTGCTTGGTTGTAACTTTTGGTCGAAGAAGTCTTGACTGAAAATAAGATCCGTCTGTAAGGGAATATCTAGTCAAACCATGAACCTGTGTCCAAACTGGGAAACCCCATGCCTGTACTCAATTTTCTGCTATGTGTGTTCTAGCTTATCCAACTAGTAGAAATAGAGAAGGGGAAAATATAAACGAGCAAACCTAAATAAGAGGACTTAGATTCTTCTCTGAAGGAACAACCTCTCCTGCTCTCAATAAGTTGGGATCCCTCTTCTGCCCCACAAAAAAATAAGTGCCTATAAATAGTGCTATTTCAAAAAATACAAAGGCGAAAGAAGAGAAAGGCTTCATGTGTAGAGAGGTGAATCATGCAACTCCATCGGGGTACTGACCAGGCCCACTGGCAGTTGAGCAATGCTTGTGTTCTTGCGTGGCTCCGTCGGGGTATTGTCCAGTCCTACTCGTAGTGGAGCAACAACAAAGATTAAAACTTATACCCTAAAAATCTTAAGCTCGCGAGCCAAACTACCCTTCCTGATTTTGAAACATTGTGATCTAGATGAATCTTTTGCTATGTTCGACTGAGTTGGTACAAGGTGAACCATGTTTGTCCATGGGGTAAGTGGGGAAGTCGAAGTGACATGCACAAGGAATCAATACTCCTTGAAAGGCCAAGTCCCTGTGCTAAAAATAAACTAAAACAAAGAAGTTGGTATTCAACTAGTGTGTCACTAAGTGTTGTAGTGGTTGCAACACCCTCCAAAATTTTGGCCTGCATCCAAATTTTAGAGCCTTCCTTGGTTTTTCCATTAATGGTTGCAAACACTCGAGCTCATTCCATGAGCTCTTGTAGAGTCTTTATACCCTTTTGCTTGTCCAACCAGCGGTCATCTTTCGGCATGTTGACTGCTTTGTCATGCTTGCGATCTTGTTTCAGATTTTGAAGGTTGGTCTTTATGTGCATGAGTTGTCTCCACTCTGTGAACATCGATCATACTCACACACAGTTGTAAGAACTATCGCATAAGTGTCGTCACGTTTTTTTAAAGGTCCATCTGAAGTGTCACACTTATCGCTCTTAACCTTAAGATAGTCTCACTGAGCACATGTTTGTCTTATTGGTTTGTGGTGTCCTATCTTCGAGTCATGCTAAGCGTCTGATCACAATGTCACGTCTACACAAGTTCACTTGCTCTCGCACTTAGCCATTTTTCCTAAAAATTTGTCGACCAGACAAACCCCTTCAACCGGACCTTGACTGAGTTGGACTAAGCAGACTCATCTCTTAGTGACCCTGCTCTGTTGCCCATAACTACGCAGTGCTTGAGGATTTCCTCTAGGGTAGCTACATTGCGCAATCCTGGAAGTGAGCAGGTTGTCTGTCTCCCACAACTGCACATAAGCTGTCTCCAAGCCCGATCCAATCTGTGCTTCTCGCAAGATCAATTATCAAACCTCCCTCTTGACTATCAGAAACCTGCACTGCATTGAGACACAGGGCTGCACTGCTCTCAAAAACTACGCAGACATTCCCCGTTGATCCCCTTATTGCTTGCCCTGCACTACATTCAGAAACTGCGCAGAAATTATCAACAAGGCCTCTGCTACCTTGCTATGAAATATCTTCGACAGGTCCTCTGTTGGCTTGCTCTACACTGCCTCAGGGAAATGAGTAGAATTCCCAGCTGGTCTCCCTATGGCTTGTCTTATCTTCCTCTTGAAAACTGCGTAGCATTTCCCCTGCACTTTGCCTTGTCTTCCTCCAAGGAACTGTGTAGAACTGACCAACAGTGCCTCTGCAGGCCTGTTTTGTCTTCCCTTCAGAAATTATGCAGAAATGCCTAGCAGCCTCGCTCTGTCTCCCCCCTAGAAACCGTGTATAACTTCCTAGTAGTCCCTCTACAACCCCACTCTATCTTCCCTTTGGAAACTATGCAAAAGTTGTTCCTTTCAAGGTCTCACCTCGCAGCCGAAACTGGTAACTATCACTACCTGATTCTGCCTCCCAGTGATCACTGCACAATTTTTCCTGATAGTGCAAACCGAGCTCCAAAACCCCTCATCCCGTCTTGAGCTGTGTTCTTCATAGTTTCAATGTCATGTCCTCCCTCCTGGTCACCTGGACCCAAAACTAAAAACAATGAATCATGCTAGACTAGGATATTTTTGGATTTGATGTTGTCCCATCATGAGTGAATTGCAGGAACATGTACATTGTGTTGAAGTTTCTAAGTTTACTTAGTTAGAAACCCTTCATGCACCTTTTCTGATTTATTTGTACCTACTTGTTATTTTTTCTTTAACAAGTTATTTATAAAGTAAATACTAAAAATAAACACCAGTGCATGCTCAACATATTATAGATCAACAACTAAAAGAAACAAGAACAAACACACCACATGACACCATTATTTTTAGACCAATGTCCCTGGAAAAACCTAATGCAGGAAAACCGGTGCAACTACCTGAGGATTTTCTTATTAAGAAATATGAGAGTACAATTTGGGTATCCAAACTGGCTTATCCAACAAAGAATTTCCTTAGCAGCTATACCTCACAGTTTGAGAGAAATCTCCTATATGAAACCCCGGAAAATCCTTTCGGTAGATCTTGAGCACAAAATTGCTCTGCGACCCCAGTGTCTACCCAATCGGAACTGTGTCAGCTCCTCTCTTTCTCATGTTGGCCTTGTGTCAGCCTTTCTTGGCCCGCGTCAGCCCTAGGAGGCCCTGCAAACTTTCTGGGCCTCTCCGTCAGATACACTGGCCTCTCTAGTGCTCTGCGCAGCACTTGGCTGCCTCTGCATGGCCCGACGTGAGCCCTTGTTGGCTCTATGTCACACTCCTTAGCTGTTGCGCTACTCTCCTGGCACACTCTTTGCCTTCTCTGTCTCTTTGTACTCAATGCCCTCAGCTACTCTCTTGATCACTGATTCTATCTCTCTTAGCAAACCCCGCTCTAGAGAATAGAATGACTAATCAATCTTGTGTCTTCTCTAAGTGACCCTCAAGCCTCCTCTTATACTTTTCTTGTTGACATCTCAACGGCCGAGATTAAGTCCCTAATCAATGGCTAAGATTAGATCTGGCTTGATTCATGTCTTTTGGACCACTCTAACACACATTCATATTAATACACATTAGTATTTTATTTTCCCTAAGTTTAGACTTAGGGAGTCCATTAAAAATATTAATTATTTTAATATCTCCTGATCTGTTTAGAATCTGCCCAAACCCGTTTTGGGTATTGGAGATCTCATGTGCCGCAACCTCTCCACCAAATTTCGTGGCTAGAGAATATCTGATGCTACCCCAAATAAACACTCCTTCATAGCGAGGATTGTGCTCTAGCAATACCCCTCACTGAATATTACTCTGATCATCCGGCATCGGTACTTATGTTGATGTTAGGCCTTCCTGCCCACCATCCTCTGTGTTGCTGCATCATGTACTGCTGCCCATGTTTTTGCCACTGCCATTGCTGCATCTGTATGACAACTCCCTCTGCATCCGTGCTGTTGTTGGTCCTTTCTCCCAGCATTGCATCCGCATTGCACCTCCTCTCATCATGCTGCCCACTGTTGCATTGCAACTCATTTACTAAGAAGTAAGTAACTGATCTCCCAACTGACCTCCCTGTTGGGCTAGAAACACCCACTGACGTTGAAGCTCCCTCTTCTGCTGACAAGTGCTCCCTCTCTTTGACCTCTACACTGCTGCAACACCTCCCTGCATTTTGCACCATTGCACACCTCTCTATGCCTTCCTGCACTGGTGCAACACTCTTGTGCCTCTCGCACTGCTGTAGCCTACTAGCTCTGCACTGTCTCGAGACTCCTGCACTGTAGATCTCTCTACTGCTACATCCACATCCGTCTCTACCCACCCAGCCAGTCCTGCTACTCCTTGTCGGGGCTCCCACAGCAAGGTCTAATCCAAGAGGTTGGGTACCTCGAGGATCCTCCCCCTCATCGCTTGTAGTCTGCCTAACTATATCTTGATGTCTCCCCACTTCTGCTCAAGTGGCGTGTGTGCACTCATGGCACAGTCATCGTCTGTGAAAACTTCCTTCTCTGCCTGTGTTGGTGCTGCCTTAGTCTCAGAAGACTCTCCCTTACTCTTCTTCCTTGGCCACTGGGTCGCATAATGACCCATCTCCCCACAGTGGAAGCACTTGATCTTGGAGATATCTTGCTTCTTCTGCTTCTCTTGCTTTCCCTCAGATGCTAGGGCCACATCCTCCTCCTCCTACTTGACCTTGATCATTTTGTTGCTACTACCTGTCTTTGACTGCCGTCTGATCTCTTCCTGGTGAAGAGCTGCCTACATCTCGTCCCAAGATAGGAGAGTCCCTCTGCCCAGGATTCTCTAGAAAAACACCTCCCACTCTTCTGAGACAAGATTCAGGGCAGTCTTCACCATAAGCTCCTAATTCGGTGTTGCTCCTATAGCAGTTAACTGATCTCGGATCTCATTTAGTCCTCCGAGGAAGGAGTCAATCATTTGACCGTTCTTCATCTGATATGACCTCATCTGGTTCTCGAGCATCATTCTTCTCTGTACAGAAGTATGTTGGTACAGGTCTTGAGAGCCTCCCACATCTCAAATGTCATTTCCTTCTCGGTTATATGTGGTACCACATGATCCTTGACCTCATCAAGGATAATGCACTTGGCCCTTGCCATCGCCTCCTCGCACATGTCATTATCATTGGGGTTGACTGGGATAGCTATAACCTTCAAGGCAAAGTTCTTGACATGATCCCTGTCAAGCACTGATAAGATTCTGGCCTTCCAGACTGCAAAGTTTGATGCTTTATCCAATCTATCATGGTCTCTTACCCCATGTAGTGCCATGACGCTCCTCTACTTCCCTCCTGGAATTTCTTTATTCGACTCCTCTATGTCTCTACTTCCCATCTGGAAGTTCTCTTTTGGACACCCTCTGAGTCCTGATTTCCCTCCTGGAAATCCTTTTGTCGCTTGTCGAGATGCCCCCTACTGTGATCGTCTTCTGCAACTGCACTATTGATCTGGGTTCCTAGGCTAGAAACCCTCGGTAACAACTCCTCTAACTTACTCTTTCAGGTACTTTTCTGATTACAGTACCTCACCAGCTCCATTCTGCAATATTCTTGCAGCCTTCTAGACCCCAACAACTGCCTCTCTATGAACTGCATCAGCCCCTCTCTGCCTCACGTTGCCTCTGCATCACCTTGGATGGGTTTGCGTCAGCTCTCTGGCCCTCTGCGTTAGCAACGTTGGCCTCTCTAAGGCTCTGCGCAGTTCCCGACTTCTTCTGCGTGGCTCTGGCTGGCTCTGCGTCACACTTCCCTTGGCTTTTGTGCTGCTAGAAATAACTTATGTCACCTCAGGACAATTGTTTTCTGTTGCTATTGCTCTGCTCGGATGATGTCTTTTAGTCTACCTGTGATTTGCAATCACGATCTGGTACCATGTTGAAGTTTCTAAGTTTACTTAGTTAGAAACCCTTCATGCACCTTTTTTGATTTATTCATACCTACTTGTTATTTTTTCTTTAACAAGTTATTTACAAAGTAAATACCAAAAATAAACACCAGTGCATGCTCAACATATTACAGATCGACAACTAAAAGAAACAAGAACAAACACACCAAATGACACCATTATTTTTGGACCAATGTCCCCGGAAAAACCCAATGCGAGAAAACTGGTGCAACTATCTGAGGGTTTTCTTATTAAGCAATCTCAGAGTACAATCTGGGCTTTCACAGTTTGAGAGAAATCTCCTCGTTGAAACCCCGGAAAATCCTTCTAGCAACTCTTCAACACAAACTACTTTGCAAGCCCAATGTCTACCCAATCTAGACTGCGTTAGCCCCTCTCTATCTCTCATTGGTCATGTGTCAGCCTTTCTTGGTCTGCGGCAGCCCCAGGAGGCCCTTCGTCAGCTTTCTGGGCCTCTATGGTGCTATGTGCATCACTTGGTTGCCTCTGTGTGGCCCAGCGTGAGCCCTTGAGGCTCTCCATCACTCTCCTTGGCTACTGCGCTACTCTCCCGGCACACTCTTTGCCTTCTCTGTTTCTCTGTATTCAATGCCCCTTAGCTGCTCTTCTGATCGCTAATTCTATCTCTTTTACCAAACCCCACTCTAGAGAATAGAATGGTTTATCACTCTGGTGTCTTCTCCAAGTGACCCTCAAGCCTCCTCTTATACTTTTCCTGTTGACATATCAACAGCTGAGGTTAAGTCCCCAATCAACGGCTAAGATTAGATTTGGCTTGATCCATGTATTTTGGACCACTCTAACACATATTCATATTAATACATATTAATATTTCATTTTCGACTCCATTAAAAATATTAATTATTTTAATATCTCCTGATCTGTTTAGAATATGCCCAAACCTTTTCTGGGTATTGGAGACCTCATGCGCCCCAACCTCTCCACCAAATTTTGTGGCTATAACACATCCGATGCTACCCCAAATCAACGCATTGAAAGAACAAGGCATGATGATGAACGAGATGAAGAAGGAGTACATGCTAGGAGACTTGCTCACATCTGAACGGATAGACAAAGCACATCGAGCATCAAGTGAAAGGGATACATGCACTGAACCATCAAGCAAAGACCAAGACCATTGGAGGCCCCGGAACACTTTGCCATGCAGAGGTGAAGACACAACACACCGAGAGCACATCGATCACTCAACATCATATCATCTTGACATGGACACCACAGTCAACCAGTGCATGTCAGTAGTCTCATGTCAAGTTGTGTCATGAGTTGTCTTGGCCACATCACTACTATGGGCCATACTTTTTGTAATCAAATGTAATGTAAAGTGAAATTCCAACGAACGCACATATGAAATTGAAGAGTCATGTCAGTTGAAAAGTCATAGGAATTTGAACGGTCATGAGGGAATTCCAAGATTCACAAGGGTCAAGCACCACCCTTGGCTATATATACCCCCTCATTGTACGAGAAAAGCACTTTTCACCTTGGCTCCTCCCACATAGCCTTGAGAGTTTGTAGTATATTCTTTGAGGAGCGAGGAGCGACTCCAATGTCCCACTATTGGGGCTAGTGATGTTCATGTACATATGTGTCCAGGAACTTTTGCTTAATTCACAAGCCAGGCCAACACATTTTCACACATGTTTTGTATCTATTTGTAAAACTATTTTTTAAACGTTTGTGATGCATGTTTGCTTAACCTGTACTAAGATAGTTGAACTACTTCGGTTGTTTTAGTACTTACATTGTTGAAGATGTGTTGTATTATTTATCACTGTTGTCTCGTCCATGTGGACCACTCAGCATGACATTAGACATACCATTCTTGTTTTTCTTGGTTATAACGACCATCACCCTCGTGTGGACTACTCCACTAGATGATGTACGTGTTTTCCCTTTTACTTTGGTTTTATCAACTGTCACATCCGTTGTGGACTACTCCGATGGATGCTAAACAGACCCTTGTTGTTTTTTGCGTGTGTCTCTCCCTGGGTGGTACTACTACCTCTCATCTAGAGGCTCACTTTTACCCTCTCCCTTATAGCAAGAGAACCCATACACAAAGTTGCATTACGCACTCAACAGGCATACTCACCTCTCTTTTTGAAGATACACGCATAACACTCTCATGTGCTGAACAACAAGAGCTAATGAAAATCTCTAAGATAATGGCAACCAGGCCATTGTACCAGATGAGACTCCTACACTAAACGGTGTGAGGTCTAGTTGGGAGTTCATACTGGGGAGATCCCCTGTATGTTGGCGGGTCGAGCACCATCAACACACTGGAAAACAATGACTTCTAGAACTACACCTCGTAACTCACATAGATCTAGAACATTTTTTGAAAACTAAGAAGACAACCCAACAAATGTATCACATTTCCATTTCTACACTATTCTAACATCCCCTATTAATGGAGAAATGGATTTTCTACAATACATAACAATGCATGCTGGTCTAAGCCTCACCTAGGCTTACAAATATGACTCAAATATTTCATTTTGACTTTCTTTGCTTCAACATAAATTTTTTCTTAGACTTGTTGCTCCAAACATTGACGCTTTTAGCCTGATTAGTCTTCTTCCTACTCCAGGTTATGAACTCTGGATACTGTTTCTTATTGCAACTAGGATGATGTCAGTCCATTTCAACTCTTTTTTCAACAAGTACATTTTCATCATCAATAGTTTCTTGTTTACTTGATTGTTGCCTCATCAGTTCATAATAATATCTTATTTTCTCTGGGCTCCAATGCATCAAAATACCATGAACATCTTCAAATATATCCACCACTGTTTCCATTTCCATGTCATCTAGATTATTTATTGATTCACCATTTTTCTCATTTTCAAGAGCCTTCACTAATTCGGCCGCTGCTTTGAGACTTTCATCAATTTGTTCAAAAGGTTTCTCAAACCATTCTTCAATATACTTTATCTAGACATCATAATCAATTTCAACATTTTCAAACTTGCTTGTTCCCTTGATTGTTTCTATGGATTTGTCTTCATGTTCTTTTGTCTCTGCTATTGTGATAAGATTGTCATTATGATTTTTTGTTTCTTCTACCATGATGGGTAGAGCATTAAGCTCTTGGTTGTCTAAAGAAAATGACAATTTATCAATCAAATTCTTTTCAAAGATAACCTGCAAATTATTTTCATAACACAAATACCCATTATCAAATTTTATTGCAAATTCCTCTTTATTCAATTCATCTTTCGTTGTTGAGTCATCCATAACTTTTTTCTCTGCAATCCCTGCACCTAGTTGTAGATCTACTACTAAGGATTCACCTTCTGCCCTTTGATTCTTTTGCCTCAATTGCTTTAGTTCTCTCTAAAATTGTTTAATTCTCCTTTATTGACCCATCACTATTGTGCTCGCTCCTGTATTTCTTTTTCAATTCCTTAAATAAAATCATTCCATGCCTCAACTGCTTTAATTGTCCCCCTTTTTCAATTTAAATAGTCAAAATCTCTTTCAATCCTCAACGAAAAGTGTTCAACATCGTACATGGATTGACTTTCCACTGGACACAACCACTACAATTTTGTTAATTAACTACTCGACAACATGTCTTTACATTGATACCCTCAGTTCTAATTGGCAGTGACTCCTCCATCTCACAAGGACTATGTATCACTGAGAAGCTCTCCTCGGTAAACACACAATAGATCTAAACTTTTATATTTTACCATGAAAAAGAATCTGATCGCACTCTTTCCCGCCGTTGATATGATCAGATCCTATAAATGTCAACTCGACCCTCCTTATTTTTTCCTTCATGCAACAATCATCCTCATGCACAACTTTATTCTCCACACGCACACCTTAGTATACAAAACTTACTACAACATGATGGCATAGTAAAAAAATGCTCAAACACGAGCTCTTTGTCACTACACACATCACAAATTTTTCAACACGGTGATTAATAACATATTTACATTGTTTTACAACGACTTCTTAGCTTTACTGTTGGCATCCATGCATACCTTCAACATGACAATCAACTGTATGCACAACTTGCACAATTCTTTCTGCAACACCCAGATTTAAAATTTATATTGCGTTTGTTCAAAATATGAAGGGACCTTCCTACCACGGTGCTTATGCAAATTCACCTGGCCAAATCTATAATAAGCAAGCAAAAACCCTCGGGAGCTATAGGAGAATTAAATAATTATTCTTTAGAGGCTGGTTGTTGCCACATAATGCAACCGTACTTAGAGCTCGAAGATCCCAGGCACAATACAAAGTCCCACAACCTGATCACTGACAGCTTCAACACAAATTTTAGCTTCACAACCCCAAGCCGTAATAGAGATCAGATATCATCTATATCAGATCACGTTACATCCAATCATATAAATGAATTTCATGGAACGACGACTTATTTTTTACCGTTGACACCACCAAAAAACAACATAAACAAAGAACATATAAGTTTCAAAATCCCAACAAGTCTGAATCCCACATAAATACATCAATTTAACTCCTTCGCGGGCTAAAAAAATTATCAGATCTCTGTACTCCTAGTTCTTGCTCTTCAATAAACAGATTTGCACTTTAGGCACACCTTTGATCCACACCAATCAAATAAATAACACTAGGTGCAATTGGAACACAAATAGAAATTGTTGTCAAACTTTGTACACAACAATCACACTTTGGATTATCACAACAATGACATGCAAAAATTCTCACAGATCTAACTAATCTCAGAAACCAAAGCAAAACTGCGTCCAATAATGACCTTCACTGATAACAATCAATCTCTCTGGTGGTATATCTCAGCCTTCTTGCAATAATATCATGCCATACTTTCGTTGAGGTCGTGAGTTCGAGCTTCTTCAATGCTCACATCCCACGCCATTTGATCCACACACTCTGTCACAGGATTTGAACTCGAGTGTCAAGCTTTGTGACTACTCGTGCAACAGATCATTTTTGTTGTATCAATATGGGAAATAATGAAGAAAATAAACTAAACACAATCGATTATACATTGACCAAGAAAAGAAACCGAATTCACACACACAAATAGATACTCAGGATTTACGTGGTAAAACCTCGACAAGGTGTCAAGGAAACATCCACAGGGCAAGGGATTGGAATTTATTATTCAACAATGATTCTCCTCACTTACATTTCATGGGCATTCACTAGTTTTATATCATCGACCTCCGTTACATAACTGACATTTCGGTATAAAACTGACTAATTACATTTTACCCAAAATTACTAGTTCGTTGTCAAACTAACAAAATCCACCTTCAAAAAAAATTTCCTAATCCCTTGCCCATGCCCATTCATCATCTTTTCTACAAGCCAAGAGAAGCTAAACACCACCGCAACTTCTCTACTGTAACTAGCTTTGTGAATATGTCTGCACAATTTTCTTGTGTATGGACCTTTTGAAGAGCTACTTTTCCGCCATCGATCACATGTCTCAGAAAATGATACCTTACATCAATGGGCTTGGTTCTGCTGTGATAGGCAGGGTTTGTAGCCAAGTGAATAGCACTTTGACTGTCACAAAGTACATTCACTTTCTCCAGCGTTCTTCCAATTTCATCGAGCAGACCCTTTAACCAGATTACTTATTTACTGGCATCTGAAGCAGCTATATATTCGGCTTCGGTAGTGGACAACGCAACTATTTCTTGAAGCTTTGACATCCAACTAATTGCTCCACCTGCAAAAGTAAAGACATAACTTGTAGTAGATCTTCTTTTGTCCAAATCACCTGCATAGTCAGCATCTACATATCCGCAGATTGATCCTTCACTACCATTAAAGACGATGCAATGGTCACTTGTGCCTCTTAGATATCGAAGCACCATTTCCACTGCTTGCCAATGTTTCTTTACCGGATTTGCACATTGAACCTACTGACCAACTCCAAATGCATGTGGAAATGTCAGGTCTTGTAGATACCATTGCATACATTAAGTTGCCTACAACATTTGCATATGGTACATGAGACATATACTGCTTTTCTTCATCAGCTCTAGGAATCAAAACTGAAGAAAGCTTAAAATGGGAGGCTAGTGGAACATTAACAGGTTTCACATTGTTCATAGAGAACTTTTCAAGTACTTTCTCCACATACTTCTGCTATGATAACCAAATCTTACCATTTTTCCTGTCTCTGTGTATCTCCATGCCCAAGATATATTTTGCTGCTCCAAGATCCTTCATATAAAACGTCCTAGAGAGTTGAGCCTTTAACCTGTTGATCTCTTCCATGCTTTTGCTTGCAATAAGCATATCGTCAACATAAAAAGATAAGATAATGAATGTGCCATTGAAACTTTTGAAGTATACACAATGATCATACTCACTTCTTACAAAGTTCTGGCTCACCATGAAGGAATCAAACTTCTTGTACCATTGTCTGGGAGATTGCCTCAGACCATACAATGATTTCCTGAGCTTGCAAACTAATCTTCTACTGCGACCTCGTACAAAACCTTCCGGTTGTTCCATATATATCTCTTCGTTCAAATCACCATGTAGAAAAGTTGTTTTAACATCTAACTCTTCTAACTCAAGATTAAGAAACACAGTTAGTGCTAACATAGTACGAATAGAAACAAGTTTTACAACTGGAGAAAAAATCTCATGAAAGTCTATACCTTCAACCTGAGAATACCCTTTTGCTACCAGTCTC
>APFE030589905.1:41402-150539 GCA_000404065.3 Pinus taeda | reverse complement strand
TGTATTTGCAAGTTCAGTAGAATTTTCAACTGTATTTTTTTATTTTAATTGTATAATTTGTCTCATATATATGATCATATGGTATTACCTTTTCTTTCTGAACTAGAATATGTTTATTAAATTTTTATAATTTCTATGAAATTTAGATTGTTATATTTGGTCTATAAGCCTATGATTCTAGTGTTTTTCTCGGCCAATTAAGATATCATGGTTTTTCTCTATACTTGGATGTTTTTAATAATGAAATTTTGAGTAGACTAAGGAGGAGTAGCAAACTACGCACCATAAATATTTCAAGTTTTGGTTTATTATACTTTTGGTTAGATATCCTATGGAAGTTAGGGCTTATGACTAATCCTCAGATAATCCTAAAATGAATTATCATTCTACTTTTTCTATAACCTATTTCTAGAAATTCTCGAATAATATTTTGTGGAAACTGAGGAAAACTATGAAATTTTAGTTGGTTAAATTTTAGATGTTGGTTCATTATGATTTCATAAACACAATCTGTGTAAGATAGGTTTAAGATAGGTTTATAATTAACCATGAAAGAATATCTAGAAGAGCCATCTTGTAATTTCTAGCTATATTCTTTTTTTTATGAGTATTTAGATTATGAAATTTTCATAATATTGTAGAGACATAGCAAGTTACATATCAATATGTGTTCATGTCTTATCTCATCATATTTTTTGAGATATACCTTGTGTAATTTAGGGTTATATATTGTGAGATATATCTTGTGGAATTTAGGTTATTTGACTAATCTTGAAAGCTTAATCAAGTCGTCTTGGAATTTTTTCAATAACATCATTTTTAGCTAAGTTTCATACAATTAAATTTTTAAGAGTTCAAGAAATCATATTAGAGTATTAGGGGGTATAAATGAAACATAACTGTTAAAATTTTAGAGATATATAATGACAAAGGCTAACCATCAAAACAATCTCCTAATCAAGGTTTTAAAGGTACACAACTTAGAATTGACATAGAATTGATATAGATTGTGATAAAGAGGAGTACTATTATTATTTCGAAATGGTTATACAAAAAATACCATAACTCATTAAAACACAAACATGGCATCCAAAGAATGTGAAGTGTAAAAATATAAATTCTCCAAATTAAAGAACCAAGTTGATGATATGACTTGTTTTTAGGAAGTACTTAAAAACGAAATGAGAAGTAATATGGAGGAAATTGAAAATAATATATATAAGGATATGGATGAAAATAGGGAATTATTAAAATCCATGAAGGATGGAATACCCAAATCCATCAAGGAATAAAAGCAACATTTTGTGAATTACATGGAAATATTCTCTCAAAAACTACATGTTAAAAGGAATATGGAGATCTAAGAAAATAATTAAAATAATGAGAGAAATTGAGTTGGTAATGAATCACATAAGGAGAGTAATTTGTCACAATATAGAGCACAAATGCTAAATTATAAAATTATGATCAACCAACACTCCAAGATATGTGGCATCAAGGGTTCAATTTGGCAGTACGAAACTACTTCATTGCTAATGGTGATATGAGGATGTTTGATGGTGTGGATCCTATAACATCTATATTTGAGATGAAACAATGAATAGATCTACACCAAGTGTTAAAGAAAAAATAATGCCTTTGTAAAAGAAAAAATAATGGCTTTGTAAAAGAAAAAATAATTCTATTGTATATTTGTTAATTTTTATAGAGGAATTGATAACACAATATAAAAATGAAGAGAAATGCACTCTTTATCCAATTGGTAAATCTTCAAAGAAGAGATCCAGTTATAGAGCACATTAAACAATTTGGAAAGTTGAGTCTTGTAGTAAAGAACTTTCCAAAGGATAATTTGTTATGCCATTTTATGGGAACTTAAAAGTAAAGCCACCAGCTTGAATTGCATCACTTTTGAACCTAAATCCCGTAGAGCAAGCTTTACTTATGGCAAGTTAAGTTGAAAGTAAGCAAATGCATACTACAAGAGTCATTGTTGATAACTATAGAGCATTAATTCCTTTTCCTATCCTCACTTAAATGGCAAGGTTAATACCTTAGAAAATGCACAAAAAAAGAAGAAAGTGCTTATGTTTTGACTATGTGTGAAGGAATATATTAAGGGGATTAAATATAGTGAGAATAAATTACTATACATAAAACTTGAAGAGGAAAAGGAACAAGAATTGGAACTGTCATAAGAAGTAGAGCTAGAAGAGACTACTCTAGAACAATATCTTGAATTTCATTATCTAGCATCACTACTCCACAAGCTTTCCAGTTAGGAGGATTATCAACAATAAAATGGTAATGATGTTGATTGATTTAGGCAGCATCGATATCTTCGTCAATTATGAATTACAAAACTTTTCAAATGCTTTATTTTCCTAGCATCATAATTTAAATTAATGATTAAAAATGGAGGCGCCATACATTAGTTATGGAGGTTTCATAATATTATGATTCATATAGGGGAGTATTTATTAGCTAGTCTCGTGACTACAATCCAAATGGGTGGTATTAATTTTTGTATTCAAGGTCTAATTGTTATAAACATTATGAATAGTGGCATTTTTTTTCATTGTACCATCATGAGTTTTTCCTTGGAAAGAAACAAATTTGAAATTGAAGGTATCGAAGGGAAGCCCGCTATAGTTGTAAGATCTAATAAAAACTACTCAGAAAAGGATACCATTGTTTAATTGTACAAATATACGCACTAAATGTTGAAACATATATATACTCCTATCTAATGGATATTTAAAAACTATAAAAAACAATTCCAAACTATTTGGAGAGATGTCTAAGGGTCGTCTACCCAGTCAAGATCATGATGATGCTATTCATTTGCAACCTAGAAGTGTACCACCTAAAATTAGGCCTTATAGGAATCCATCTGCATAGAAAGGTGAAAATTAGCATGTTCATTGAATAAATGTCAAAGACAAACATAATTTAACCAAGACAAAATGCTTTCTGTTCATAAGTGTGTATGGTTGTAGAAAATGATGGCTCATGGCATATGTTTCTAGATTATAAAGAATTGAACAACATAACCATAAAAGATAAGTTTCCTATTGAAACTATCAATGATCAATTATTATATGAATTACATGGACTATTTCTCTATACTGATTTGAAATTATATTAATATCATTAAATTAGAATGAGACAAGAAGACATCCCAAAACAACCTTCAAAACATGTTAAGATAATTATGAGTTTTTTGTTATGTCATTTGGACTCACCGATGCACCTTGAAAATTTCAAACCTTGGTGAATTGCATTTCAAAAACCTCACATACAAAATTTGTGTTAGGGTCTTCTGATACATACTAATCTATAGAAAATATCAAGAACATCTACAACATGTTGACAAAGTCTTTTAAAGATATTGGAACATATAACTATATGGAAATTCTTTCATGTGTTCCTTTAGGGTTGGATTGGAATACTTGTTTCATATTTCACTTCATGAAGGTATCAAAGTGGTATTTCATAAAAATAAAATTTATAATGCAATGGTCAATCCTCAAAATCTTCAAGAAAGTTATAGGATTTTTAGGATTGATGGGACACTTACCACAAGTTTGTTAAGAATTATGGTGAAAAAACATCACCTCTAAAATCCTTGTTAAACAAGGGAGCCACTGCCGTGGCGGTAGTCCCTGCCAGGGTCTGCCACAACAAACAGCAAGCAACACGTGGCCTTCATGCTGGTGAGATATCGCATGAGGAGGATGTGTGCCACGAGTTTGATACGAAAGCAGTTTGTGACCGAGCGGGAAGTGGTTCAGTAGGTTGAATCGAGTGCCCAAGTTTGATCAACGAAATGAATGAATTCCTCCATCTCTTAACAACATCCTAATGCAAGCCCTTAGAGTGGATTTGAAAAGATCAAGAAATTAGCATATTTCGCAAATTCAGGTAATATCTTCAACGACTACTCCATTTCGAAGATTTTTTCTTTTGGGCTTCCATTTCAGCCTGCATCAGCAAGAGACGAATGTTAAGGTTTTATCTTTCATAATTGAAAGTTGGAAAAGTTTTATGTAGTAATTGAAATGTTTAGATTAGAGTATTGTTTATGTAAACATTTTATGTTAATAAAAGTATTATGTTTCATTCTATTGACATGTTTATATTGAGATTTAAGTTTTACAGGTTTTTAATATATGATTTTTTAAATAGCATGAGAAGAAAAGGCAAAGTGTATATTTGTAAAAATATATAAAATAAGTAATTCAAGTTTATTAATTAACAAATCGGTATTAACTAGAATTTGTGATATGACTAGGATTGGAGTCAATTCAATATTATATCCAGAAACTTCAAATTTTTTAGCGGTTTTAAATATACTACATCCTTAACCATTATACCAACGTATAATTATTTTAAGACATAAATTAATTAATTAATTACTATAAAAAATGCAAAAGAAATATAATATTTCAAGTAAGATTATGGTATATGTATTAGATAATTAACAATGTTTTTGGTTTGGAAATTTTCTCATTTATAAATTTAGATAAACTTTTTTAAAGAGACCTAATATTTATATATTTAAAATTTTATTTTTACTGCAAGTAATTTGGTTCACTTGCACACAAAATGCAATATTAGTTTTGAATCACATCGATCCCCTTCACTCACATGATAAAATTAATCAATATTACTAGATGCAATATTAATTTTGAATTAGGTGGATCCCATTAACTCACATGATAGAATTAATGAGTGTGACCACGATAGGTGATTGGGAAGTAATTGAAAAAAGGACTAGGATAGTCGATTGAGAAGTAATTAAAAAAAAGTAAAACAAAATATTTCAGATTTGTTACCAGGATCTTTGATTGGAAAGTAATTCAAAAGTGGGCAAAAGAAAATATTTCAGATTTTTACTTTGCCGAGATTTTTACTTTGCCGAGTTAGTGTGATACATGAATCGTATTTCAGATTTTTACTTTGCTGAGTTATTGTGATACATGAATTTTGCACTTTTTCCAATGATTAATGTGAAAGAACTGTATTTGCATGTTTCATGTTGTCATAATCTTTTTTAACGACTTGGCTTTAGAATTTATTCATCATATGCTTTTTGGCAGAATTTATCCATTCTATTTTATTTTCCATTTAAAAAAAAATATAAAGTCATATCCATTCTATTTTATTTTCCATTTATAAAAAAATATTAAATCATATAGTTAAGTAATTACATTCTATACCAAAGTATATTATCTTTTTAGGAAATGTGGTGTATTATATTTTTAGGAGATGTACCCAGGGTGGACAAGCAACTCACATTTTCTCGTAATTACATTGTATGCCAACATATTATCTTTGCAGGATTGTACCGAAGGACAATTTCTTAGATATTCGGAGACAAGCATCTAAAATTGCATCCAAAATCAGATTTTTAGATCGTGATGTGAGACAAGTAGAAGTCTCTGAAACAAAATTTTTGAATTCATTTAACCAAACGTTTCAGCAAGCTGTGCTCTTCTGCCCAGTTAATGTTATATATAGATCAAGCCGGTTTTGCCTCCTCAGAATAACGAGAAACATTAACTCTGACTATAGCAATAGATCTATTAGTTAAACACTTAATTTTATTATTAATTACATTATGAAATTTACAAACTACTCAGTTCCGTATAACATAAGAATGTAAACCCTCTTCCTATAATTCTTTAACCCGCCGTAAGGCTACAAGTAAGTCAGTAAAGAGCACCTGTGAAGCCAAGGATATTAGTGTTGAGACACTGCCAGACTCCCGAACCCCAGTGGAAGCATACCTAAGAAGGGAACGGCGTGAGGTGAAAACCCTAAAATAATCATGTGTATCAATGATAATGAACCGTAAAGTAAAAATGGGTGCATTCATCTTACCTAAGGCAAGGATTCTGGTTATCTGGAACTGGGTATTGAAGAGTACACCTTCTATCTTACCTAAGGCAAGGATTCTGGTTATCTGGAACTGGGTATTGAAGAGTACACCTTCTGCTATCTGGAGAGCGCAACCTGCGAGAAGAATTTCAATTCATGAATTAAACCTAATAAAATACTAAGAGATCATGGAGTGAATTAATAAAAGAGGTGTCGTGATCATGAATTACCTGGAACGGGAGAGAGCATCATCCGCTGGAACCTGGAAAAACCCTAGAGTAAAACTGCCTCATAACTGGACACTCTGTAACAGCACGCGTAACTCAGAAAGGAAGTAAACTCTGAGAGAATGAAAATACTGGCAAGCGACCTGAATAGTAAAACCTTCCTATTTAATCTATATGTTTAGACGATAGCTTTGCAAATTTTAAGAATAATTTAGAATTTAAAGAAAAATAAGGTGAAATAATTTAGAATTTAATGAAAAATAAGGCGATCAATTTTTTACAATTGGTTTAATTTAAAAAATACATATAATCTTTTAAATTGAAATCAACACTAAAAAATACAAGCGAGGTCATTTTCTTTATACACGGTGGGAAAGCAATAATATATGCAGTGCTCATATTGAGCTTTGCAACTTCATAAACAGGATTCCATGCTTCAAACATAGAAATATACACTTTAAATCAATCCCTCTAAAATTTCAGAATCATTAAACGGTATTGCATTGGAGATGTCTCATTTCTCCCACATCTATCAGACTGGGCAACAGCAAAGCAAACCATTACTTTACTTCCTCTACCATGCCGGACTTTACAATTGGATTAAGGATAGCCCAAGTGCACTGGATGCATTCGATATAGATATTAATCGGAATTTGATAGACATGAGTGCCTTCAAATAATTGACTTTGCTCGATTTTGACATATTTCTTAATTAAATTTCAAAATTTGATACTAGCGCCACAATTGAAATTCACTATATATATTGAAAACAACAACATACAATTCGCTATATATATTGAAAACAACAACATATACTTAATCGTACATTTGTAAAATTTAGTTGTTATCATCAAAGAGAACTCCATAAGTGCATGTCTGAGTTTTAACAACATACACTTAATCGTAGATTTGTAAAATTTAGTTGTTATTATCAAAGAGAACTCCATAAGTGCATGTCTGAGTTTTAACTGCATAGCAAATTAATGACAGTTTTTTAAGTCAAGTTTCTGGATCCACTACTATATTACTTTACCCGCATGCTTCCTGGATCGAACGAAAGAACTTTGATCGTACGGGTAAGATCAGTATCGTTGATTTTCTGCAATTTAGAATGATAAATTTCGGGTCGCAGATCCATACTGCACAATAATTCTTTATGGGATTCAGGTGAATTGCAGAGGCGGTCCCTCTCTTGGGTGGGTACACTCATTCGCTGTAATAGAAAACTATGTGGTAATTTCGGAAATGCCACTGAGGTAGTCTGTGAAGAATCTGTTGAGAGCCGAACCAACGCCTCTGTACAAATTCGAATGGCACCCATAATCCAAGGCATTTACGCATGTCATGTCAAAAGCTACCGGAGACCTGGTGAGTGCCCCTCTCGATTATACATATTGGAAGCTAGTTGTATATTTTTAAGATATGCACATTGAATGAGTTGAAAACACATCTGCTCTTACTTTTGTGTATCTTAATGTTGCTACTGTTGTGTAATATTGCTTACCATATGTTTTATTTTTGATACGCTGATTGGTACAGCTTGATATTTTGCTAAATCTATTCCCTGATTGGTAAATCTGCTTTTCTTTGGATGTACGTTCTCAAACAATTTATGGGTTATTTTTTCAATGCTATTCTTTGTTCCACATATTTCCTAAAGAATGTTACTCAACAGAGGTAGTGTCTATACTTCATATTTGTTATTATTTTAACCATTAATGTCTACACATTCTTCTGTTTGCTTTGAGGAAAAGCGTTGCAGGTTAAATTATATATATATATATATACCACATTTGAAGAAATGGGTTGAAAGTTGATAACATTCTTTAGGAAATATGTGAACAAAGAATAGCATTGAAAAAATAACCCGTAAATTGTTTGAGAACATACATCCAAAGAAAAGTAGATTGGCCAAAGAATGAAATCATCCATGTGGCCAGTTATTTGTTTAAACTGAAATACGAAATCCGATAAACGCTAACTAATTTGAGCAAAAAAAAATCCATACATTTCTTTTTTCCAAATTATTTAGAAAGAAAATACATACAATGAAAGCATCCATTATTTACGCTCAATGCATACAAATTTTATCAAAGTTTACACTCAATTCATAACAAAAATTGCGTAAACCCTAAGTAATATAAGGAAAAAACTTGCCATCCATTTCCTTTTCCTTTTCCAAACTATTCACAAAGAAATTATGAAAAAAAAAAAATTGAATTTTCCTTTTCCAAATTATTAACAAAGAAGTTATGAAAAAAATAAAATTGAATTGTAAATAAATCTAGATATACATCTGTCACGGTTCCGAATAAATGCAACCTGAACTGAATGGTATCATAACCAAACTAGAGAGGGTTTGTGGACAACCCATAAATTCTTGAGAATATACCATCCATAGATGCCTGGACATAGCTAGCAATCATTTAGCCACTCGACGTTATGATATCATAACCAAACCAAAGAGGGTTTAAGGGCCAAGCAACTAACTAGTGTAATAATCCCCTAGGAAAGGGGTAGGACGAATGGCCAAATTCTACAAAATACTACATTTTAAAACAGGTAAGAAAGTTGAAACCATCTTTGGCTAGGAATCCTTTATAGCTGAAACTAGTGAGAGGTAAAGAAAAAACGAAAGAATGATTGAGATGAAACCTGTAAATTGCAAGGTTGGCTACGAGTTCCAAGGCCGACTGTGAGTCCCAAGGATGATTGTTACCTGTAAAAATACAAATTTTGTCTTTCCATGTCCAAGGGCTGCATCAACCCTTAGAAGGGTTAGTATAACGATAATTTCTATGAAAAGAAAAATTTTAACGAAAGTTCTGGGAGTCACATATAGAAACGCCAAATGTGTTTACCTATAAATATGGTAATGGCTTGTCATTACCAGACCTGCAAACGAATTTGGAATAGCCACAGATAAAACTGTGTGTCTGTGGAACAAAACGCTTGCCTGGAAGCCCTTGCAATAATCATCTGCAGGGACAAGCCTGAACTCTGTCATATCCTTAGTTTCTTCGAAAAACAAGTTAATTACCAGAGCTATGAGGAAATTTTATGAAATAACTACTGTCCAATATTTAGTTTTTGTTGATATCTCACTGCTATCACATGAATGAAACTACTTTGCACAAACGTTCGCCCAACCGGTGGACTAACTCACCTACATGCATGTTGATCTATTTGATGAATCTTTCATTCATGTTTTGCATGAACTATTAATCACTTTTGCTATCACTTAGTGTCACCATGCATTCATTGACTTACCTGCTTTCAGTTGTCCGTCAGCGAATCGGGCCAACCTTGGCCCGGGCTCTGCCTTAACCAAGGCTACATTGTGAAATCTAGGGAAGGAAGGATCACCTTCCTCTCCAAATTTGCACATCCCTTCCCAAAACTGGCCTCCATGACCGTTTTGTGCATTTCAAGAGAATAATAACTGCTTGGCCCAAGAAATTGCACAAATATGTCCATGGGTAAGCAGTCCTTCCTAGCTGGAATTGTGCGTTGTGCAATTCTAGAAGTCAAAAGCCAGACTGGACTCTGAATTACATAGTTCTAGCAGTTAGTCAGTCTCCTAGTGGCCCAGACAGTGCCTTGTGTAGCCTTGGCAGTCGGTCTCCCAACCTTCCGACCGAAATTGCACAACCTTCATGATCATTCACCCAGGTATGTTGCAAGTCAGTTGTCATGTTTGTTTTGGTTTTCAACTCACATATTTCTTTCCATGAGTGTTGCCATGTTTCCAGATACCACATGTGTTCATTTTCCTCTCAACAGTATAGGTACAATGGTTTCCAAGAGAGCATAGATGAAGACAACGTTTAGAGCACACTTTGGGATGCAGTCGATCAAGTGTCTATGGACTTACCTACCCACAAAGAGATCAAGTTGCTCATAGACAATGACATTAAGATATGACAACAGTAGCATCATAGTGAGAAACATCATGAACAACAGCTGAAGACATCATACCAAATGCAATGAATGCAAGAGGAGGGTTGTTGACAACAAGGAGGCAGGACAAGGTTGCAAGCTCAAGTAGGGCCATTGATGATGAAAGCAAATTTGAAGACTTTGGCCATTAAGTGACAACACAACATGAAGATAATGCAAAGGAAAAAGATGGAACAAAGAGGGAATTGCATGTGCTGAAGCAGCAACTCAGGAAGAAGATGAAGCTGCATAGACAGACGAATGAGTTGCAACAGGAATAGGAACAATAGTGGGCACAATATGCACTCACAGATGAAATTGCACTCGTACAAGTTAAGGATCCATCCCAACAGTTGACATAGAGTAGACATTGTGAGTAGTGTTGTTGATCGCATGCAAGGGATTCAGCCTCATGCATGTTGTTGAGTGCACACGTGCAATCCAACCCATTCAACACACTCACCAAGGCGAAGACAAGAAGCAAGTCCAACTGGAGCTAAACATGTACTTTGGAAAGTTGACGTGCATGACCACCAACAACACTTGAAGATTAGCATAGACATTATGCATCAATGTGTTGTTGGTTCAACCATACCTAAGAAGACCATGTGCATGTTAGCGAACGACTTGGCTGAAGGGGCTGAACCAATGCACTAGTTGCAACAGAGGAAAGAATTTGCTTCAACAAGATGTCACCATGAGGTGCATGCACACCATCACAGACAACCAAACTTTACATCAGCTAACCACCTTCACCGTCACAAGCATGTTAAAGAGTTGGTCTCACCGCAGTAGACCAAGTGTTAGTGATGTCTTGCAAGGCTTTCTCAAGCCATGTTGTCTCACATGAGTACATTTGCATTGCAATGTTGAGTCGTGTCAAGTGTAATTCAAGTGTCAACAGTTGGATGTAACAGTCATAGAGTAGCTTAAGAGTCATGAGGATAGTTGAACTGTCACAAAGGGGAATGTCAAGGGTCACCCCACCCTTTGTTATAAATAGTCCCTCATAACTCATTGTATAGGCTTTTGGTCAACCAATCTTCTACTAATACTATTTTGAAGAAGGCTTGGACAATATTGTAATGCGCCTTGGCTTCTCCACTGCATGGAGCTAGTACATCCCTTTGGAGGTGCAGGTGGATGTGGCTACAACATTCCGTTGTTGGTGTTACTAGGTTTAAATGGATGTATTGTATGATTGTGACTTACACTTGTTCATATAATAAGAGCCAACACATTTTCATGCATATTTTGTTATTGCAGTTGGACTTCTCCGGTTTCGTTAACGATGTATGTTGTTTAAATTATGTACTTATGTATGAACTGATTTCACATGAAATTATATGAATCTTGTTGTTAATTTGTTGAATATGTTGTTAATGTTGTAACCGTTCGTGTCGACTACTCTGCCAAACATCAAACAAACCTTTCACTTGAACCTTGCTATAAAAACCATCGCACTCCTCTCAGACTGATCTATGAGTGTTGTATGTGTTATATTACCTTGTATGATGTGATTGCTGCATCCAAGTGGAGTGCTCCGCCAAAAACTGTCCATGTCCTTTATGTTGTCTGTTCCTAGCCAAGTTGGGACTGATCCCTTTCAACCTGGAATTCACCTTCACCTCCTTCCCCCTTCGAAGTGTTGGAACCTCTCATACACCTTCCTTGACTCACTACATTAGTCACACACTTGCTACTGACAAAGTTATTCTACTTTCCTCTATGTGACACCGCGGTCAAGGCATTACCTTATGACCCACTCATGGGACTCCTACACCAAACGATCTGAGGTCTAATTGGGACATCTTGCCGAGGAGATCCCCTTGACATGTTTGCGTGTCTAGCAACATCAAAATTTATCGCACTAGAAGCAAGGCCTGATGACAAGCTATGTCCTCTCATTCAATTTTGAACCTTTGCATATCTTTCATGGAGTCTTGCACTCTTCTTCCCCTGAGGTGTTTTTTAATCGTGAATAAGTCTCCATCTCAGGGAAACTTTTTGATCTCTTGTCCATTGACATGTATGATGCTGAGGGCAAAGTTGCTTGGCCTGAGCACTTATATAACTTTCTTTTCATGATTTATGAGGAAGATGAGTTTTCTGATGAATAGGTCGGTTTGCTGCTTGCATACACACTTCATGAATCTCCATTTCGTTGGGTGCTTAGCCTACTGACTGACATCATGCACTCATTTGATCACTTTTGTGATCTCATTGAATACACATTCTATCATTTTGGTCCATACTGTCTTGACTGGAAACTGTTATAGCAACGGAGGGCTCTGCATGAATCTGTTATTATTTTTTGGCAACGCTTCTATGACTTGCAGTTTCAACCTCTAAGGACCCAGATGAAATATGCTTATCTTTGGGACTGGTTTGAGTATTTCCTTAAGAAATATGCCCATCCAAAGAGGAAGCTTGATATCAGGAGTCGCTCAACATTCTTCATTGATGGAACTACGCAATCCCATGTGGGAGTGGGCACTGTCTCAACTGATTTTCTGCCTCCCTCTCATTCAATAGCTCCACCATTTCCTAATGATGCTGACGATCATGCTCACACACTTGTTCATCCTTCACACTCCCAACATCACTCCACTCGATTTTTGTGTAGATTTTGTTGTGAGTCCTTCGAGTCCTCATATGCATTCTTTTCTGTGACCTCCATCTTCACACTTGGTTGTTCCTCCGAATGATGTTGTCTTGTGTTAATCCATTTCGAAGTCTTCACTTGTTGTGAATGAGGAACAACCCACTGATGGATTTGGTGTTGCACAACCAACATGCATTGTCATTCATGAAGAGTATTAGTGGGAGCTTGAGCATCAACACTCAACAAAGGATGACTCCCTTCCATCCGAGCCCCCTCTGTTCTTTCCTAACATCGTTGGTGAACTGCCATCCATGATTTCGCATGTGTGTCTTCATCCACGGATGCATCCATTATTTATCTTTTGCAGGACACACCGTATGTTAGCGCATCATCCAACAATGGAGAGGAACAATCATTCATTGGAAATCCACCCGATCCTTCATCTGTCTTTTCTAGAAACAAAGAGGATGAGTTTGTTTGATTTTCAACTACCCCTTTGTGTGATTCATCCAACCATGACGATGTCGACCAACATCAGGGATTTTATGATCTTGGTTGTCGCGATCTCTTCACCTCATCATTCGATTACAATGTTGACTCAGTTATTGTTAACCTGTCTAAGTCACTGATCTACAAAGATCCATCTGTCCACAAAGTCGAAACCCCACAGTTTGTCAAGGCACTTTAGCCCGAGCTGATGGTTATGTCAGGCCCTCGCTATCCTAAGGATGGTTTTGCTTCCAATCAGGAAATTGTTCAAACACTCAAGGCTCCTCATCACTCATCTATGTGCACTCAAGATCAATCTAACACTCAAATTTTACTTCCTCTAGTCAAGCTACATGATGACTCATTCATTGGAGTCTTACATTGCAAGCACTCATGTCTGATGCAATTATCTTTGTTTCTTTCATTTGCTTGCATGTCACAGTCAAGAGTGTGATTATGATTCAAATTTGCACATAGTGTCACACAGCACCATGATAAGTCCACGGACCGCCCGTCATGCACATGTACTCACTTACGTCTCGTGGACACCTTGAATCACGAAGTGTGGTTGTCTTCATTGTTATATCTTTCTTTCTTGTTGGTTCACACAACTGAGTTTCTTGCAGACTAGGCCTTCACCAACATGGGTTTACCAATGCGCCAATGGCTACATTGGAAGTATCACTTCACGGGATGAGGCCCATGTACTGTTAGTGTAGGAGTAGGAGTAGTGTTTCGTTTTAGTTGTTTGCTTGCATGCTTGTTTTCTTACGTGCTTTGTTTGCTTGTTTGTTTACTTTATTTTCTTTCATTTTTGCTTCTGCTCTTTCTTTGCTTTGTTGATTATTAGTTCATTCGCTTGTTTCGTTCATAGGCTAGTTTTGCATGAAACCATGTATGACTCTTGAAGCAAGCTAGGCAAAGTACAAGAGGGCTTGTAAAACTATCACTACTTGGTTATCTATCATCTTGCCTCTATATGATGAGCTTGTTACTTTTACTCCATGATACATTGAAGGAAAATACGTACTATTTGAAGTGAACCTTGGTGTAAACACAATAGTTCTGTGCTAACTAGTGTCACCTTCTCTAGTTAATTGTTTTTGGGTTAACCCTTTTCAGATCCTTCAAGTAGAGTAAGGTAAGGGGGAAACCTTAATAGGCACATCAAAGATACAATAAACTACTTCCCTATTGGAACAACATCTTCTAATCTCAATAAGTCGAGATCCCTCTTCTGCCTCTAAAATGACTAAGTTCTATGCACAGTGAAAAATGAAAAAAAAAGTAAAAGAATTCAAAATGGAAAATGAATAAGGTGAATGAAGAGAAAGGTGTCTTGCGTACGGAGGTGACACAACTAACTCCGCTAGGGTACTGACCAAGCTTGCTAGTAACAGAGCCATGCTTGTGTTCCTATGTGACTCCACCAAGGTACTATCCAGGCTTGCTAGAAGTGGAGCAACACGAGAGATGAAACTAAGACTCTGACGACTATACTGCTTGTGCACCTATATACCCCTCAACCCAAATCAAAAAAATTGTGTCTCCTTGGCTTGGAATGTGTGTCAATCGGCCAAGGGCTTGGAAGATGCTACATCTTACAATCAAGTTAGTGTGAAACCAAGATGAGCTAAGAACTAAACAATAATTTTGGAGGTGTTAGACCTGCTTTTCACTAACAAGTTATATGCAGAGAGCTGGAGTTCTAACAGTCTATCACCAAGTGTTGTAGCAGCTACATCCACCCTCCAAAACTTTTCCTTAGCCTGGTTTGGAGCCTCCCTACCAACCTTACACAGCAATTTGTCTTGCTTCGTCAAATACTGAAGCTTCAGTGTTTTCCTCGCACAAAGGCAGCCTGTCGATCACAGTTGATCGATTCCCCTCATAGGTTGCACAAATATGGGCAGTAGTTAGCTACTCTATCCATAAATTGTGCAAATCTCCTGGGCATCCAGCGCATCTTCCAACCATAAATGCACTTTTTTCTCCAGCAGTTGAGCAATCTCTTGCATGTGCAGCTAAGTTGATCAGTTCCCTCCATGATTGAGAAACACAGACTTTCATGCATGGACTGCTTCTCCTGAGGTAGCATGTAATGGAATCCCATGTTTTGGGGATCTATGTTTAGCATTTGGAGGTTACATGCAAGGAGCAGTTCTGAAACCTGCCACCAAGTGTCGCTCCCCATAGATTCATGGCATGCACATCACAACCTCGATGTTATCAAAACTCTTCAACCAGATGTTGTAGAGATCATTCCTTGCATCAATCTTGCAGCTCTAACATCCCATATCACATCTAGGAGCAGTCGGCACATTTAGCTCAGTTGTTTTCGGGTAAGCCCGCTTCCCATGCCTTGTGTTTTTTTTTTTTTTTTTTTTTCGTGTTTTTTCTTATGGGAGTATTGTTTTCTTGATTTAATTGAGTGCCTACTATCATTTACATGTATTCTAGCTTGTCTTAGCTCTGTTTCAGTTTTCGTGTCTATCTCACTGTTGTTACATGCATGAAACTGTTTTGCACGGATGTTCACCCAACCGTCGAATTGCCTCACCCACATGCATGTTGATCTATTTGATGAATCTTTCATTCATTTTTTGCAGGCAATGTTAATCACTTCTTCTATCACTTAGTGTCAACATGCATTCACTAACGTACCTTCTTTCAGTTTCCCGTTGGCGAGTCGGGCCACCAAGGCTACATTGTGCAATCTGGGGAAGGAATCTTCACCTTCCTCTCCATAGTTGTGCATTCCTACCTAGCACTAGCCTCTAGGACTATTTTTCACATTTATTAAGGACAGCGGCTGCTTGGCCCAAGAAATTGCTCAAATTTATCCCCGGGCCAGCAGTCCGTCCCTGCTGGAATTGTGCATTTCACAATCCCAGTAGTCAATAGCCAGACTGGACTATGCATTGTGCAGTTTCAGCAATCAGTCAGACTCCCAACAACCTAGACTCTACCTTGAGCAGTCTTGGTAGTCGGTCTCCTAACCTCCTAGTCGAAATTGCATAACCTTCATGATCATTCACCCAGGTATGTTGCAAGTTAGTTCTCATGTTTATTTTGGTTTTCAAATAACAGAATGGTTGCCATGAGTGTTGCCATGTCTCCAGGTATCGCAGGTGTTCATCTGCCTCTTAGCAGTACAGGTACAATGGTTTCCAAGAGAGCAGAGACGAAGACACCATTCAGAGCACATTTAGAGATGCAGTTCATCAAGTGCCTATGGACTTACCTACCCACGAAGACATCAAGTTGTTCGTAGAAAATGACATCAAGTTATCATAGCAACAACATCACAATGAGTAGTGTCATGAATAACAGCTAAAGAAAATCATCACTTGAACCTTGCTATAAGAACCATCACACTCATATCGGACTGATCCATGAGTGTTGTATGTGTTATCTTACCTTGTATAATGTGACTGCCACATCCAAGTGGACTGCTCCACTAGAAGTTATGCATATCCTTTGTGTTGTGTGTTCCTAGCTAAGTTGGGACTGATCCCTTCAACCTAGAACTCACCTTCACCTCCTTCCCCTTTTAATGTATTGGAAAATATCATACACCTTCCTTGACTCATTTCATCAATCACACCCTTGTTGTTGACATAGTTATTCTACTTTCCTCTGTGCAACACCATGGTCATGGCATTACCTTACGACCCATTACTAGGAATACTACACCAAATGGTCTGAGATATAATTGGAAATTCTTACCGGGGAGATTTCCTTCAAATATTGGTGGTTCAAATGTCATCAACATTATCCTTCTTTAAGAAAACCCTATTTCCTTTTCTTTCCATTATTATTTTATCATTAGAAAGAGACTCCTTATATTTCACTTTCTTTTTCCTAGAGAGGAAGATATCATAGAGGAGAAATTAGTTGCCTACCATAGAGGGATCTCAAGGATGGTTTGAGGTAGTTCCTATAACAAAGCATTATATGTATGAGGGCCTTGTATTATTGTTAATTTGATTAATAAAAATCTCATTTCAATCTATCCCAACTCAATGAATTTCTAATATATAATATTATGATGAATTATTTTCTTGATTTGTATCATGATGATAATTTTCTTTGAATATGCTAAAATCATGTCTTATTGTTTCATTTTGAGTTTATGTGATCACAAGGGATGTGTGAGTAAGGATATATAGCTATTGGATCTACTTCCATTTTTTTTTTTTCCAAGTAAGTGATCAAACCCTTAGAAACAAATAATAAACATTTATTCTTTTTCTATCTAATTGACGTGAGTGTTTCTTCGCTTAGTCTTTATGGTTTGTAACCGTGGCCATAGGAATAAATTTCTATTAATAGTCTTACATCCTCCCCCTCTAAACATGTTGTAATATCATCATATTCCAATGAAAATTTGTCTAAGTGCTATGAACTTCCTCTTTTTGAATTCTCAAAACTTGACTCCATACTACCATAATGCATATTTCCCTTACCAATTATTCTTTAATTCAAGTTTTTTTCCCATTGCAAAAAGTGGTTATACATCAACTTTTACCAAAATAGGAGGTCCTATGTGTAATTATTTCTTCTGATTCTAAACTTGCATACCTGCAATCAACATGGGAGATTTACATTATGCAACTCCACTAGGATCACCTTCATCAGCATTATGAGGTTTTCACTAATCGATGGGGAAAATCATATGGTCAAGTCTCATGTGCTAGGTATCTCCAATCGATAAGTGGCAATTCTAATCTTCTCAAGTAACTTGAATGGGTATTTTTAGTTATATGAACTCATTTCTACTCGATTGAAGTATGATCAAGTTTTTAACTTGGAATTTTTCCTCTATCCTATCATGATACACAACACTTTTTCACCTCTGATGCAATTTTCAATTGAATGTGATCCATCTCCAACTAATTTTTAAATCATTTCATGAATTCCAAGAGAGATGCAATTTCCCATATTATATTTTTTTAAATGTGCATAGTGTCAATGGTTGCTACCCATTTTCAACTCAAATGGATTATATTCCATTATAAAACTCTTACGCATGTTTTAACTAAAATCTACTGCATCCAACAAATATAATAAGCTAGATTAGTCTTATGCACAACATTCCTTAGTTAATCTTTCAAAATGCAATTGATACATTCTATCTTCCCATCAACCTCTGTATGATAACTTAAATTCATTGGTAGGATGGTTCCAAAAATATTAATCAAATATACCTAAATGAATCCCATCAACATTATGTCTTTATCTAACAAAATGCTTAATATAATACCCTAATACTTCATAATGTTCTTAAGGAACAACTTGGAAACTTCCTCAATTGCATGCAATAACATTTCTTGCAAATGGATAACATACATGGAAAAATGGCCAACCAACACAATAATCCCATTATACCCCCATTTGACCAAAGGGTTGTGTGCTAAAGTTCATAGAAACACTTTCAAGACATTTCCCTAGCATTCATAAAAGTTGTAGAAATCTAAATTATATCCTAGTTTTTGTATTCTATTTTTGGCACATAAGACAACTCTAAACACATTATTCGATGTATTTTCTCCTATGTTCCCAATAGTAATTTCTTTCCAACAATATCGTTTCCTTTCATTTTCTTGGAAGGCTAGCACTAGACTAATAACCAAACTTCCTTAAGAGTTCCTTACAATTGTTACATGACAAAGGAACATAGATGTGATGAACAACGTATAAAACCCCATTTCTCATTGAAAATTTCCTTAGTTTTATTTCCTTTGCATGCTTCATGAAGTTCAAAGATATGGGACCCTTGTACAATTCCTCTTTGATATTTCCTTTCAAGTATGTGAAATCTTCCATTTGGCTACCCATGGGCACTAACAACTTGTCCTTGTACAAGGTTGCAATTTGTGTTTTCCTACCTAATGCATATTCTATTATGTTCAACTTTCTTGGTGAATATTCAATGTTCATATTAATCTCAATTCAAAAATATTTCCACCTTGCCTGCTTGGGTGGAAACTTTAGTTGGGTGGTAAACTGAATTATTTACACACTCTGTGGGTTCACAAAAAAAGGTTTCCTAGCAAACAATGCTTCCATGTTTTGCAGGAAACATACAAATACAATAATTTATTTCACCTCTTATAGGCCATTAGATGGAATTTCCATGGAGAAACTACTCCAATCGAGCATTATAAGTTTCCATATCCACTTGAAATGACTATCGAAAGTATAAAAACCTTAACATAGGTGTTGACACAATCATGTGCTTCAATTCACAGAATTCTATTTCACACTTCTCCATCCAATTCTGATGCAGGGAAAATAATTTCTTGTGTATTCAACTAATGTGGATTAACAACATGAGTTAAAATTCCCACTCATCTATTTCAGAGAGAAAATATTAGTATACATGGTCAACAATGCATAAGATGTATGCACCATAATACCTCAATTGAATATTAATTTACTAGGTATCGATGTCAAGAAAGACTTTAGCCATGTGATATCTGGTACTTAAATCTCTATGATTCAACATCTAAATTTACCATAAGTTGGGTGTTATCATGTCCATGTTAATACTTTTTTAAAGAAGGTTCTCAAGTCACGCCAAAGGTTTTCGATTGATTAATTAAAATGTATAGCAAAATGGAAAAATGACATGCTTTTTGAATTCAATTCAAATTTCCATTGCAATGCAATCACAAAGTTGTACTGAAAACATTCAGTTTAGCTTGATATCCAAGGGAAATTTTCTCATCCTAATATAGCCATGCTTATATAGAGTTAAATACAAATTTGAAATTCATGATATTGTTTCATCTAGAACTCAACCCTCATAAGATAGAGAAACTTCATTGAAACAAAATCATCCGTTCCACAATTTCATGTTGTCCTCACAGCTCTAATGATTTGCTAATAGTCGAGTGCCTTCTCTTAGTCAACTATACTCCTACTAAAACATTGACAATAGCTTCATTTTCTCGAGACCCTCTTGTGCACATTGAAAACAACTTCTTTAAATAAAGAATCAATATATAATTAAACTTTGACTTAGAGAAAATCAAATGCATAATACATGTATGGTATTCACTACACATTAATTCATAATAAAAGAGATCTGACATAGTCCATTGAAGTAATGCATGAATTCCCTTTCATTAAACTAAATTTTGCATACATATGCTCAGAGGAATTCCTTCCTTCTTGGCCTAATTTTCCATGCATTTGGCCATTAGTTTTTCCCTCAGCGATACAATGTTTTAAATAACATACACAAACAACCCATTTTTATTAGATCAATATATCACTCCACAAATAATTCATGCTTTTTGTTTAGTAAATTTAGTATGTCCTAAATTGCTACATTAATTATCAATCTGGGAGTCGTAAACTAATGAAGTGTGGTGCACTATATGTGCAAGACAACCTCTTTCTTACTTTTTTTATTGTTTTCAATTTTTATTTTGTTTTGGGGGTTTTATCTTTGTTTGTCTCCTAATGTGAATGGAAATCCTATTCCTGAGTTTTAAGAATACTTTAGAATGCATGTATGGCTATAACTTTTAAGGCAATTATGTCCTCTATAATGATTTCCAGAGCTTAACACATTAGAGGATCTCAAAACATACTAGTGATGAAATTAGTACTTAAACAAGAATGGAAATGCATTCTTATTCAATTGAAACAAATGATGAACTATTGATCATGAAATCACTATCTCTGCTGCTCATCTAAATACAGAAAAATAAGTTAAGCTATTGCACTCAAACAAATCAAAAACTGCAAACCGGTAAAAGTAAAATCAATTCACTTCACTTATAGTTCGATAGCTTGCCAAGTAGTCTTTTCAGGGTTAATCTATGGCTCTAGATATAACATCAATAACATGAGGAATTGATATCTAAATTACCTACTTGCAAATGAAAATAAAATCAAGTCACTTCACTCATAGTCCGATAGCTCGCCAAGTAGTCTTTTTGGGGTTAAGCTATGGCTCTAGAAATAATGTCAATGATATGAAGAACCTAATATCTAATTGTAGAAAAATAAAACTAAAATCAAATCACATCACTCATAGTCCGATAGCTCGCCAAGTAGTCTTTTCAAGGATAAGCTATGGCTCTGGAGATAGCGTCAATGACATGAAGAATTTGATATCTAAACTAACTAACAAAGCAAATGAATAAGACTGAAATCAAAGCATAACTCGAATTGAAAAGGTAAGAAAAACAAAGTCAACAAAGAGGCTAATCTCATGTCATTAGTTATTGCAAAAATTGTATGAAAATGCCCGGGCCTAGCCTATCCTGAAACACACTGATCAGTGTTAGCAAACATATACAACGCTTCAAAAATCATGTACATGAATGAAACATTAATATCATAACTAAAATATGAAATATACACAGGTGAACAACTATGAAATATGTACAATGGAAATAAGGAAACAACAGATAAAAACTTTACAAAAATAAAGAAACAAAACCTCAGCCAGCAGGGGCCCTTTGCACGGCCTTGGTTAACACGCTATCAGTCTGGAATTACGCTCGCACAGTCATATAAAATGGAGTCTTGTTATATTGCAAAATAGAGGAAGGATCGTCTCGTTACAATAGCCAGACCAATGTCATGGCATAGTACATGAAGTAGCAGCAAAACTACATCAAAAACTAACTAACTTGATGTGTTTGCAAACATGTTATTTATAAAGGAAATTACATAACAGTTTTCTTATGAAACACCGTCAGCAGAGGACACATAAAAAGACAGCATTCGTGAGCTTATCATGACGGTTTCCGAGATCATTCAATGTACCAAAAAGTGGCTATTGGATTTGCATCATGGAGGCAGTCTATAGCTGTCAAAATGAAGCCATGGACCTAGGAACGGACTTGGACCCTTCACGTGTTGAAAACAGAGACCTGTTTGCTGTAGAACTCCTCGTTTAACTATTGCTTGACCAAGGCTTTCCTCTATGAATCTAGCTGAACCAATAGGACCTGATCCATGTCCTGATCATTCCCAAACTACCCATGTGCCTCGTTTTGCTTGATGACACCTGTAACTTAGAGATCAACAAAAATAGCTACGAAAAGTCGAGTCAGCTGTGGAGAGTGGCTGCATTCCACAACTGATGAGCAAAATCTAAGTCAAACAACAAACACAAAAACAAGGTTAGAAAACCACTTAAATTCTCTTTTAGAATCAATATACAATGATATTTGATAGCTTATGAGGCACTAGTGAGGGAAAAAGGTCTAGGAAAGTGTGTAGAAGAGATGTAGTTTCGGGGCTCAACATACCCCCACTATGAAGGTGTTGCATGTCCCCATGCAACCAAAACTGTGACCATATTCCCTTCAATTTATGTGTTTTGGGACCTCTTCTAGCACGTCCAGCCTTCTTTTCTTCTTTATTGGTACCACTATCATCCTAGGCTTTCTCATTAGGCACCTGAATTTGAGGTTGATAAGAGCTTTGCTCAACCTCCTACTCTTTTTCTTCAATTTCTTATTTTTCTTCTGCCACAGCCCAAGATGCAACATGGTGTTGTTGTGAATAATTTTATCCAACCTGCTTTGTTCTTTTGATGTTTCATTTTTTCTTTTGATGTGTCTATTCAGGACTTCCAGTTCAAAATCTTCCTGTCTTAGTGATTGGATTAGGGCTTCCTGTGTTGTATTAGGTTGGGTAGATGAAGTTCCTTGATCTATGGTAGTCTTCTCCAATGACTCAGTAAAATGATACATTTTTTTCTAGTTTGGATCTATCTCAAGTGTAGCCTTTCTTGTGTTGACCCCAAAATCTGGTTGAGAAGGACTAATCTCAATATTTGGAGGACTGATCTCAATATTTGGTTGAGAAAAAGGAGAGTGTTGTGGGCTACAACCAGGAGAGATTGCTCAAGACTGTTTTTTCATTTACTTTCCTAAGTCAATGAAATGGGCCCCTTTAGTTTGTACTTTCTCCAGTTTTCCTTTAAGTCTGGAGCTCCTCCTTAGATTCCATGAGTTGGTGTGTCCTTTCTCCACACTCTGTTTTTCTTTCCCTTTCCTCTTTGCTACAGCTGATTGTTCCTTAAGGTAGATGAGTCTTTCAGAGAGTATTTGATCCTCTTCTGAGGGACGTTCTAGTGTTTCATAGGCAGCCTCCATTTTTCTTTTATCCTTTAGTCTCCCTTGCTTCCTACCCTCAGTTCTTTCCTTCCTACTTTCAGACATCTTCTCTTCCTTACTAGTGCCTTTAGCTACGTTAGTAGGAGTGTCATGAATGTTCATACTTGTTTTATTTCTACTATTTTTCTTGGTTGAACTACTTTCAGGTGTCTCAGGTGGGTCCTGAAAGAAGTTTCTAATCAAAAGCTACTCCCAAGTATCTTTTCTCTCCTTCAACTGTTTTTCAATCAAAATTTTGACAAGGCCATGTTGGTAAAGGTGGGGCTCTACATCATCCAGGTTCTTTTGTATAGTTATGGACATCTTCTTCAGGCTATTCAATAGAAAATAAGGCAAATTGATGGTTTGATTTTTTAGAAAATTCATTAGCAGTCGGGTGTGGTACATGTACATGGACCCAAATTGTCCTTCACATGTAATAAACTTCTGGATTATCAATAATAAACTAGTCCACTTTTCCTCTAGAGCAGAAAAAGGGATTCCACGTTTGAAGAAAGTTATATCCATACCTGCGTTACGCAAAATAATCCTCCAGGCCTTCTCATCAAAATTTTTGTTTTTGAACCACCGTTCTCCCTCTTGTGGAAGTTCCGTTGCTACTGCGATAGATGCCTCCATGACTAAGAATTTAAGATTTCCAACCTCGACTTCCACACCATTAAAAGACCTTGCAAATGTCTTCGTAACTTTTTTGTTGTGACCTATGAATTTCTGGATGAGCTGCAGCCACCGTGCCTTCCTTAATATACTTTTCAATTGTAGATAATCCTCTAGGAAGTTAGGCTCGTCGAGCTCAGTTCTTACCAGAAGGCCCATTGCTTCCTTTGCCTTAAAAATACGTCTGTGAGTGATGGACTGTGAGTAATGGACTGACGAGGGTGAGACGGTTGTGTTAGTGGGAGATGGAGAAAGACTATGGAGAAAAACCAGTGGTTGTAAATGGAAAAACAGAGAATAGGTAGCGAGAATGAGTTCACGGACCGAAGGCTTATGTGAACAAGCCAGAAATGACAAATGAAACTTCAATGGGATAGTATGGGAATGGAGTGAGCCCGACAGAACTTTGAATTAGAAGGATGCAGAATAGACGTTAGCATGTTCACAAAATGACTGTAGAACTTGTGTGTCAGGAAAGGGCCGTGATAAAATAGATTACATTCTCATAATGACCCAGTTCAATATGTGGAATGTCAAAGTACGATTAAACAAGAGTTATGCAAAGTTTGTGATGGAATTATGTAAAGCCCATGGAGCGGTTATGAAAGCTATCAAGGCGAATCATTACATATAATGGAGCCGGTGGTTTCATAACTATATAGAATGTGCTTTAAGATGCTATTTGAAATGAACTTTTCTCATACATTAGAATCTTACCACTTCCGTTCGCTGACCTTTGGTTGGGTGCTTCCTATTGGTGCTTTTAGGTGCTTTATATCTTCAAAATATTTTCCTTTGTCATACCTGCATTTGGTTCTCATCATTATTTAGCTAATATCTGTCTGTCAGTGTTGAATACCAGAGTGTTAGCTGCAGAATCATTTTTTAGCTGCGAAAATAGGATTCAGCTGCGGAAACTGACACAGTGAACATATGACTGAATGGAGATGGATGGAAATGAATGAAGACAGGGTGAGTCAAAATTGGTCATGAAAGGGCTTGTATTGGCGGAATGTGATGACAAAATGGAATAAAATGAAGTGAAGTGAAATGAAATGAAGTGAAGTGGAGTGAAATGAAGTGGAGTGACATGAAACTATGAATGAAATGAGAGGAATGTTTTTTGGAAAATATAGGGCATCAGAAGTTTCTGATTTTCACCCGTGTTTTCTGTATAAGACTGACAATCAGTGATTGGTTTTCAGGCTTATACAAATTTTATTATTATTATTATTATTATTATTATTATTATTATTATTATTATATATAAAGAAAATAGAAAAGAACAAGGAGTAGGCTAATGGAGAAGAAGGATTCTTCTTCACCAGACTTATTGTAGAATTATCTTGAAAGATTCTGACAAATTCCTCCTTTGAGAGTGGCTTATGATAGACTTTTAATCTGTGACCATTCACAATAAGAGGATTTTGATATTCATCAATGGTTTTGATTCTTACAACTCCGTTTCTAAAGACTTTTTCGATCTCATATGGCCCAAGCCAATGAGTCTGAAATTCACCTTTGAAATCTTTAAACTTGGAATCAAATAGCAATGCCCTATCTCCTTCTTGAAGCTTTTTCTCCTTGATGTATTTGTCATGCCAATTAGCTCTGTGATATTGAACTAGATCAGTTCTTAGGATTGCTTCTTGTCTGATCTCATCTAGTTCATCTAACTAATCCATTCTATGCTTTTGGGCTTTTGATAGATCCATTCCCAATTGAACTGCCATCTTGAAAGTTCTAACTTGGAACTCAATGGGGAGTAGAACGTTTTTCCCATAGATAAGCTCATAGGGAGAATGTCCTATTGTATTCCTCCTCGTAGTTCTGTAGGCCCATAAGGCTTCGAGAACCCTTTCTAACCAATCTCTTCTGTGTAAATGAACAGTGTTCGTAATAATGCCTTCAATAACTTTGTTTGTAGACTCCACCTAACCATTTGCTTGCGGATGGTAAGGAGTATATTTTCTGTGCTTGACCTTGTATTCTTCCATCAGCTTCTCCACCAGTTTGGATGTGAATTGGCCACCCTGATCTGTCATAATTTCTCTTGCAACACCGAAGTGGGTAAAAATATCCTCATAAAGAAAACTAGCAACTGAATGCTCAGTAGCAAAAAATAATGCTTTGGCTTCTACCCATTTAGTGACATAATCACTACATACCAATATATACTTTCTTTGTTTCGATGGTGGGTTAATAGGTCCAATGAAGTCTAAAGCCCATTTTTCAAAGGGTTCGATAAATACCTATGGTTGTAAAGGCATTTCATTTGAGACAGTAGGTTTCCCTACTCTTTGGCAGTTGTCACACCTTTTGACATATTGCTTTGCATCTTTGAAGAGGGATGCCCAATAATATCTTAAAGAGAGGATTTTATAGGCTTTCCTTCTGTTAGAAAAGTGTCCTCCGCATGGTTCATCATGACATGCTTTGAGAATATTAGGCATTTTATCTTCCCTAACACATCTTCTGATCATAAAATTTGGCCCTATTTTAAACAATTTGTTAGAAATCCATGAATATTTTGAACTCTCTTGAATAATCTTTCTTCTTTCACCAAGAAATAATTGTGGCGGTAGTTTCCCTGTAACTAAATAGTTAGCTATATCTGCATACCAAGAAGTCTTAATAGTTACTACAAATAAATATTCATCAGGAAACTTGTCCTCTACAGGAGAATCTTCTTTAGTATTCTGAATCCTAGACAAGAAATTAGCTACTGTATTTTGTTTCCCTGGTCTATCTAACATAGTAATAATGAATTCCTATAAAAGTAGGAGCCACCTTGTAACTCTGCCATTAGTAATGGGTTTTTTCATTAGATATCTAATTGCAGAATGACCAGTATGAATAAAAGTTTCATAGCCTGTTATATAATGTCTAAACTTATTGATTGTATGAACAACAACTAAGAACTCTTTTTCAGTCACAGTATAGTTCAACTCAGTAGGAGTTAAATTTTTACTGGTATAGTAAATGGCATAAGGAACTAAATACTTTTGTCCCAATATAGGCCCTAGAGCTGTATCTGAAGCATTTGTAGAAATATGGAAAGGAAGTTTCCAATTTGGTCCTCTCAAAATAGGTGCTTCAGATATTCTTGTTTTCAAAGTTTCAAATGCTGATTGGCAATTAGGACCCCATTTGAATTCATAGTCTTTTGTAAGTAGTTTGAAGAGTGGAGATGCTATTTTGGTGAAGTTTTCTATAAATCTTCTATAATATCCAGTAAATCGTAGAAAACTTCTAACATCTTTTTGACAATTTGGAATAGGTAACTTGGATATGACTTCAACTTTTGATCTATCAACATTAATCCCATCCTCTGAAATATGATGTCCTAAAACAATACCTTCAGTAAACATCAGAAAGAATTTTTCATGGCTTAATGAAAGGTTTTTTTCTTTACATATTATAAGGACTTCTTCCAAATTTTCTAATGCCTCTTCAAACGAATCCCCATAAACTATAAAATCATCCATATATACCTCTACACAATCATGGATTATATCAGAAAAAATTCCTAGTACTTCTCTTTGGAATGTTGCAGGTGCATAACTTAATCGAAAAGGAAGCACTCGATAAGCAAAAGTTCCCCATGGACAGGTATATGTGGTCTTATCCTAATCTTCAGGTGCTACCTGAATTTTATTATAACCTCTATAACCATCCCGAAATTAAAAGGACTTTTTGCCTGCTAATGTATCTAATACTTGATCGATAAAGGGCAAAGGAAAGTGATCCTTCAAGGTTGCTTTATTCAATTCCCTGTAATCAATGCATACCCTCCATTTACCATTCTTTTTGGGTACTATAACCAAAGGAGAAACCCATCGGCTATCTGAATTTGGGTAAATGAAGTTTACATTAATTAGTTTTTGGAGCTCTTCTTTTACTATCTCCCTAAGATTTGGATTCATCCTTCCCTGAGGTTATCTTATTGGTCTACTATTTTCCTCAATATAGATATGATGGATGCAAGTCTTAGGGTCAATACCTTTCATATCAGTATACTACCATGGAAATGCAGCAGAAAGTTTTTGCAAGATTTTGGTTAGTTCTTCCTATTGTGACTTTTCCAAATTTTTGTTGATATTTAGTGTTTTACCTGGAAAAATCTCAATGGTAGAACTACCAAATTCTTCCATAGAGTAAAGATACATTTGTCTTGACGATAAATATTCAATATTAGAATCTAATTGGAATTGTGTGTGGTCATATTCTAAAGATGTTTCAAAATTTTCTAATGTGTTCAAAATTTGACTATCTTCACTAATTTTAGAGATAATAAAGACAGGTTGTATAATATCTTCATCATTGTCCCATCCATTGTCTCCTACTTCTGTAATTGCTTTTGCTGGAGGATACAAATTGAATTTCTTTGTCAAACTACCATCAGAAATGTACATATCCCTAGATCTACAATTAATGAAAGCATCAACTGTGGCTAGCCAAGGTCTTTCTAAGATGAGTGGGTGCCCTCCTAAATTACTCTTGGGAGTCAAAATCATGAAATCTACTGGATATTCCCAAGAACCTAAGGCGACTAGAATATCTTCTAGTACACCATCTGGTTTGATTATTGATCCATCTGCAAGTTGCAGTAAGGTGGGTGTAAAAAGAAGATTAGGAAGTTTAAGCTGTTCCATAGGCTGTCTACCCATAATTTTTATAGCAGCCCCTAAGTCAATCAAAGTATTTGGAATTTCTATCCCATTTATATGTGTCTTGACAATTGAACTACCTGGATCCACATAATTCTGCATGGTAATTTTTCCCATCATGATATCTGCAATTTTTCCTACCATGTGGATTCTTCTTGTATCTCTCGGTTTCCTTCCTGGTCTTTTGAGACTTAACTCCTTTATTGTTTTTGCTAGAATAGGAATCTCTTTAATGGCTTGTAACAAGGGAATCTTGATAAAGACATTCTATAATTCATCTAGAAAATCATAGTCAGGCAACCAGATTTGTTTTTCCACCCCTTTGTCTATTTGTAATCTTTCAGGGAAAGGAGGTGTGGATGAAGATGTAGGTTGCTCAACTATAGGAGTTGCAGGGGTTGACTCTTTTTATTTTTCTTTTTGAATGACTGGGTTTTAAAGAGATGATTCCTCAGAACCTTTATTGACTTTAAGAGAATCTCCCTCAGATGTATCTTGCTCTTGAACATATATAGAAGGTTTTTCTAAAACTCTACCAAATCTGAGTTGAACATCATTATGAGGAACAATCATATAGGTAGGAAATTGTTGTCCTTCTACCATGTAAGAATTTTGAGGATTTTTGTTGTTGGGATTTGGCAATGGCTGAGCTGGTAGTTGATTTGTATTTTGTTGAAATGGAAGAAAGAGTTGAGGATTTGGATGTTTTTGAGAAGGTTGTTGTTGTGAAAATGGAAATGAAAGTTGTGGGTTTTGATTTTGAAGTTGTGGATTTTGTTGATTTTGAAAAGATGGAGGATATTGATAAAATTGAGCAAATCTCCCATAATGATTTTGCATCCCTTGTGCCCATGATTGATATGGATTTTTAGGTTGGGGCCAAGGTTGTTTCCAAGAATTCGAATTTGGAAGGAGATGAAAGTTCATAGGGTTGTTAAATCCTTGATTTTGTTGCCCCTGCCAATGTCTTCTTGAAAGAAAACAAAGGGACTCTACTGAATTTGGATCTTCTTGAGAGACAACTTTGAGCCCAGAATTGAAGGACAATCCTTGGTCTCATGACTTTCTGAGCAAATCATACATGTTTCTACAACTTTTTCATCCAAGGGGCATTCCCTTAGAGCATGTTTCTTTCTACATTTTGGACAAAATATGGCCAAGGCATCAGATTCTGCTTTCTGCTTGTTTTGTATTTTAAGGGTGTTTAGTTGTTCACTAAGGCTCCATAGAATATCAATTTTGAACTCATCAAGCATATTGCCAATTTCTGCCCTACTTACTAATCCAATTGTAGATTTGTTTGCTCTAATAAGAGAAGGATCTCTAGGCCATTTTCCAATTTTAGATTTTCCCCTTGAGAGATGGACACATAGTTATGCTATGTCACGAAGTGGAAGTTGAGAAATGTCTCCCTTCCCCATCATGTTTAAAATATCTATCTATTCATCTCTAATGGCTTTCAATAGAAGTGCTTTCAAGGTTTCCTCTTCTAAATTACTCATTTTCACTCTCTTTAAGTTGTATTGAAATCTTTCAAGTAAATCCTCCAAGTTTTCATCTTCTTTTCGCATCATCTTGAATACCTCATCCTTATGATTGGTGGGAATACAATAATCCAGGTATCTATCCAAAAATGTTTTTTTCATATATTTCCGAGTCCTAATAGATTTAGTGACTAATCCCATGAACCATTTGAAAGTATCTCCTTTCAATGTTGAAGGAAATAGTTTGAGTTTTTGAGAGTCTTCCATATAGTCATAGGTTCGACACAAGACTTCAAACTCAAATAGAAATGTTTCAAGATCCTCACTTTGCAACCCATAAAAGTTTGGGAGGACATATGGTGAAATTTTTTTCATTGTTGTATGAGTTTCCTCATCGGCTATAGGGAATCCAAATGAGTTATCTCCTTCCCTATTTCCCCCATTATTACCTCTACTTCCACCATTGTTGCCTCCATTATTTCCTCTTCCTCTACCTCTATCCCCTCCTCAAAATCCATCTACTACTTCCTCCATCATGATAGTTTCCTTAGAGTCTTCTGGTTCTTCTATTAATGGTGGACGAGAGAGAGTTTCTCCGTTTCCCTCTTCTTTAGGTGATTCTAGTTCTTTGATTACAATATGTTCCCCTGTAAAAGTGAAGAAAGGTTCTTCTCCTAGATCATATTTAGGAGATAGTGTGGGAGAATATTCTAATTCAGTTGTTGCTCCTTGAATTCCAAGAATCCTAAGGCTGGGAGTAGATGGAGGTGTATCTTGTTTATTCCTTGAAGTAGCTGGAGTCGTGAAAATTGAACTCTTAGCCATAGTTATAAACCTTCCCTTAAAATCTCTTGCTCTATGCATGTCATTTTTTATTTTTTATTTTTTCAAGTTTGGCTAATAATTCTCTTTCTGATCTTCCAGATCACACTAGGTACAAGAAGAGAGTATAATCAAGAAATTATTGAACTAATAACTCTCTTTTCTGATCCTCCAGATCACACTAGGTGCAAGAGGAGAGCATACTTCAAGAACTTATCAATTTTTCCCTTCTTTTCCTTTTTTTTTTTTATATGTAAGATATCAGATACCTAGTTACACTTCCTCGGCAACGACACAAAAATGTTTAGTGAATTTAGTATGTCCTAAATTGGTACATTAATTATCAATCCGAGAGTCGTAAAATGATGAAGTGTGGCAGACTATATGTGCAAGAAAACCTCTTTCTTACTTTTTTTTATTGTTTTTAATTTTTATTTTGTTTTGTGGTATTTATCTTCATTTGTCTCGTAATGTGAATGGAAATCCTATTCCTGAGTTTTAAGAATACTTTAGAAGGCAAGTATGGATATAGATTTTAAGGCAATTATGTCCTCTAAAATTATTTCCATAGCTTAACACTTCAGAGGATCTCAAAACATACTAGTGATTAAATTAGTGCTTAAACAAGAATGGAAATGCACTGCTATTCAAGTCAAACAAATGATGCACTACTGATCATGGAATCAATATCTCTTCTACTCATCTAAATACAGAAAAATAAGTTAAGCTACTGCACTCAAACAAATAAAAAATTGCAAACTAGTAAAAGTAAGATCAATTCACTTCACTTATAGTCCGATAGCTCGCCAAGTAGTCTTTTCGGGGTTAAGCTATGGCTCTAGAGTTAACTGCAATAACATGAGAAATTGATATCTAAATTACCTACTTGCAAATGAAAATAAAATCAAGTCACTTCACTCATAGTCTGATAGCTCGCCAAATAGTATTTTCGGGGTTAAGATATGGCTCTAGAGATAACGTCAATGATATGAAGAACCTGATATCTAATTTTAGAAAAATAAAACTAAAATCAAATCACATCACTCATAGTCCAATAGCTCCCCAAGTAGTCTTTTCTGGGTTAATCTATGGCTCTAGAGATAACGTCAATGACATGAAGAATTTGATATCTAAACTAACTAACAAAGCAAATGAATAAGACTGAAATCAAAGCATAACTGGAATTGAAAAGCTAAGAAAAACAAAGTCATCAAGGAGGGTAATCTCATGTCACTAGTTATTGCAAAAATTGTATGAAAATGCCCAGGCCTAGCCTATCTTGAAACACACACTGATTAGTGTTAGCAAACATATAGAACGCTTGAAAAATCATGTATAGGAATGAAATGTTAATATCATAACTAGAATGTCAAATATAGATATGTGAACAACTATGAAATATGTACAATGGAAATAAGGAAACAACACATAAAAACTTTACAAAAATAAAGAAACAAAACCTCAGACAGCAGGGGCCCTCTGCACAGCCTTGGTTAACACGCTATCAGTCTAGAATTACGCTCACACAGTCATTTAAAACAGAGTCTTGCTATATTTCAAAACAAAGGAAGGATCCTCTCATTACAACAGGAGGACCAGTGTCACGACAAAATACATGAACTAACAACAAAACTACATCAAAACTAACTAACTTCATGCATTTGCAAACACGTTATTTATAAAGGAAATTACATAACATTGTTCCTATGAAACACCTTCAGCAGAGGACACATAAAAATACAACATCCATCAGCTTAGCATGATGGTTACCGAGATCATTCAATCTACCAAAAGGTGGCTATTGGATTTGCATCATGGAGGCAGTCTACAGCTGTCAAAATGAAGCCATGGATCTAGGAACGGCCTCAAACCCTTCACGTGTTGAAAATAGAGACCTATTTGTCGTAGAACTCCTCGTTTGACAATTGTTTGACCAAGGCTTCCCTCTATGAATTTAGTTGAACCAATAGGACCTGATCCATGTCCAGATCATTCCTAAACTGTCCACGTGCCTCGTTTTGCTTGATGACACCTGTAACCTAGAGATCAACAAAAACAACAGCGGAAAGTGGCTGAATTCCGCAGCTAATGAGCAAAATCTAAGTCAAACAGCAAACACAAAAACATAGTTAGAAAACCACTTAAATGCTCTTTTATAATGAATATGCAATGATCTTCGATAGCTTATGAGGCACTAGCGAGGGAAAAAGGTCTACGAAAGTGTGTAGAAGAGATGTAGTTTCAGGGCTCAATACCTCTTTTTAGGCACGTATTTTCCATCAACATCCTTATTTCTTCAATTTCAATTTCCAACCTAACCTTTTGCTTGAACACACTGTTAGGACTGCTTATTTGCATTGGTATTTTGGAATTTAAAATTTTTTGATTTCCATTCCCATTTCAATATCTCCATAATCACACATTTTTCAAATATGTGTAATACACTTGAATTCCTTCTCCAAGGCTTCTTTATGAAAGATTGACTTTCATCTTCTACACGTTCACAACAACAAACACTTTTCTCATTAAATTTTTTTTTATCTTAATGTTTACCTTTTACAACCTAGTGAGTAACCTCCCAATTGTCCTCTAGGACAATTTACTAGCTTGTATCTTCCTATGGAAAATAAAATAAAATTTCATTTTCATGAAACAAACTTGCCTCATCTTCTCTTGTCTGATCTTATTTTGACTACAATTGCTGTCCTTTGTGTTCATCTCTAGGAAATATAATAAATTATATCTCCTTTATTACAACTTCATTTTCAACATCTTTCTTTGTACCTGCAAGCATATATTTATTTTTAAAACTAAAATTCACCCTTGTTTCATTAGATTTAATAGGAACTTCTTCCTTGCTAAGAATTATTGAACATTTCTCCTCTTTGTTTGAAATCTAAGGTTCTCTTCATAACCTTTCCAAAAATTTTATTTACTCCTAAAATTTCATGAGAATTTCATCTGAATGCTATTCTCTATCCTTGGCTTTACCATCTCCATGAATCAATTTTCCCCTGTGTCTTCACTAACAAGTTATTGCAATTGTGCACCATCAACTGTATTCACCCACTACATATGATTTCTATTTTTCCATGTCCTTATGAAACAATGATGTTTCATCTTCCTCCATAACATAAATCTACTTATGTTCTTCTCTCGTGCTTTCAAAAAACACACCTCCACCTTCTTTATCTTGTATGACAGTTCTGAGTGACTATCCAACTGCATCAACATCTGAAACCATACAAAAATCATTACTTTTAAGATCATAGGACTCTATGGTATTCGTTGATGACTTAATCATCAACTCCTCGTAATGTTCTAAACTTTCCACATATTTTATAATATTTTCTTCTGATCTCATCATCCTCATCACTATCCTCACCAAGTAATGGTCCTTGCTATGGTTCATATAAATGAACTTATTCCTCTACCATTGACTTTTGTCTAAACTTAGCTTTACTATTTTTTTTCTCTTTCCTAACCCCATCCTTTAGCCCATCTATCAACCTATTTCTTAATTTTTGTGTAAACAACCACACTGTAGGCCAGTTGATCTTCTTCTCCATACTCCATCGATACCTTTTTCCTTCAACATTTTGTTGTAGTAGCTCCATAAGAACATTCAACTGTGCCTTCATATCAATGAGTTCCTTATCAAACTCTTCATGACTCATATTCGTCTTGATGTCTTTCACCTTGAAATCTTCTTTCCTTTTGTGACTTTCCCCTAACACTTCATTATGACATTTTATATTCATCTTCTCTTTCTTTTGTTTGAACTTAATTTTGTCCACTAAGCCTCTGTAATAGTAAGTTTGTCCCACCTAGCTACAAGTACCTCACCAAGTTTCCTCCTTTGAACCTAGTGTTTAGTGGGCAAATATTATCATGCTGACAAGATAGATCTCCCTAGACTTGGGGGCCATGTTTTGAACAAAACAAAGAAACACGTAGAAACATTCCATAATTTACCATCAAATCATAGATGAAATTTTGGATGAATTTTTTGTACCTTTTTTGAAATGCTTGTTCTCATTGTTGTTTGATGTTACTAGCTTTAAATCTCATCCTTAATGCTCATAGAAGAGACCTACAAAGAAAAAAACATACTAATTATCAATGCGTATCATACATAAGTGACTTAACATAAACTATACAAGTGGTTAAGGAATCTCACAACGATCATGATAATATTGAGTGTGAGAATTAAATATGCATTTGTATTAAGAGTGAAGAAAAGGAGAGAGTTACAAGAAAGCCTTGATGTTGAAATATTCCTCCCAATGATCCTCAATTCCAATCTTGCAAACAAAAATTCTTCAGTGGATTCTTTGGTAACATGAAAGTATAGTCTCAAGAGTAAGAAATCCAACCCCTTTCCCTTTGACTATACTGATTTTATAGGCTATAGATGGAGGTTCGAGTTCTATTAATGTAGGAGATAAATCCAAAATGCATGGGATCGGATCCACTATGGTAGGGATGAGATCCATCATGGAAGGAGTTTGAGATCATTATATACACTGCTTGGATATATACCTTTATGAGCCTTCTAGAATGGAAACTTTGTTATCTTTCTTATTTTTTACCCATGTGTTGTCATTGCTACAACACCCTCCAAAATACCACTACATTTGAATTTTGGAGCCTACTATCACTGTCACCTTGATCATCAAGTGTTGTCTCAAGTTATTCTATGTGTTTCAAGTGTCCTTGAGTGGTATGAAATGTCATCACATTGGTTAAAACATCTTTAGTTGCATTTCATGGTCGTAACATCTTTGTTGTTGTAAAATGACACTTTTGGGTCACAGTCACACACACTTTACTTGTTGCATTTGGGGAAGGTGTACACAAAGGAATTTTGATGTATATTTATCATTTTCAAGAATTTTTAATTTTTCTCAATGAGTTAGTTGAGACCCCAGGTTTGGGAACACAGGCCAACAAAGCTCCATTGTAGTCTAGGACAACACCAACATTTTCATCTTATCTAGGGTGGATCAAGAATCTCACCTTAGGCATTCCATGAACTTAGTCATATGGGGGATGGAAGTCCAGTATTGGTGTGGAGTCACATGAGGGATGCAAGATTCAAAAAGTCTCGAACTATATCAACTAGAAATCTAATTGCAATATATCATAAACATGAAGAAGAGAAATACAATACATATATGATCAGATTAAAAATTTTAATAAACCATGTAACCATTCATACACTATACAAATATCCTAACAAACTCCCTTTTCTATTAATTCATGTAACAATATAGTATTACATCTAGCTCAAGAGCCTCATATCAACATAAAATATTATCATGAGAGATCAATACATAACCATATTAATGCAGCTTGAGCAACTTCAAAACAACATTTCAGTACCCTTGTCCTTTCCTTGTTACGCTTGTCCTTATTTATATTTTCTGATGTCCTTGGACTGCAAATTCTCTCTTGGAGGAATTGCCTTCATCCTTGTTCGACTACGTCTATTCTTAGTTGTACGTATTATTTTCCACTCGGTTGTGGCTTCCTTCTTCTATTGTTCCTATGCAACTATTAATTCTCAGCATTTTCATTCTCTGTATGTCTCCCTCACAGCTTCCCAATGGATATCTCTGAAAAATTTCATCTTCCTTCTATCTTGTCATCTAAGTTCTTTAGTTCCAAAAATGAAGGACCTGACAGGGAGGCTTTCTCTTCTTACTCCACTTTTGCCTTCAGTAGGCCTCTCTTCAAGAAGGAAGAAATTTTTCTAGGATGTGATAGCTATTTTTCTATTTTCTTGGCCCCATCAATCTCCTAAGGGTATGGTGGTCACTCTGTTGATGATCTGTACGTTAAGATCAATGGGAAATCCTCCAACAATAGTGGTAGCACTATCCTCTCCCTTTGAATGGAGGACCATGGAAACCTCATGTGTTACCTCATCATCACACCCCTTCAATTGCCCAAAGAACCCCATCAACCAATGTCTCAGAAAAATGTCTCTCAAAGGAGGATGTTGATGGATTCTGTTAGAGTCGGTCTGTTTAGCCCTCTGTTAGAGATCAAAAACTCTTTGTTGCATTTCATTTTAGGTGTCCCATTCTGCTCGATCACCTGCATTCCATTTAGGAGCATCGATCCTCTGATGAAAGGGTCTTGTCCCCATACTTTACTCATGTCATTTACCTGCTGGTTGATGTCTGTTCATACAAACAGAAGCATATATAGTCTTCTTTTCATCAAAATTTGCAAAATGTTGTCTTTACGGTTTCAGTGTCAGGTAGGTCTAGGGTCTCATTAGGATTTTCTCAATAAATGCTTCAGAGTGTCCGATAATCACCAGTAGGCCATGAGGATGTTCCTAATAAGTTTTCATTCCATAATTTTTATCACCAATAATGTTGAGAATGATTCTTCTTCAAAACTCTGTTTTGAAGAAGAAATCGTCAAAATTGTTTTGTGTAATAAATATGTAATTTTTCAGTTCTACATCTTTTTAGTGCAGCCCTGGTCATCCTTTACCAAATTCCATGTCAATCATCCCTATAAAAAATTGCCAAGAGTTTCATCAATCCAGTCAAAAAATCAAAGGAAACAACCAAAAATAGAGTTTCTATTAAAAGTGGAAAGTGCCAAAGTGCAAACATTACAAAAATGGGTTTGAGAAAAGAAAAATCAAAATCCATGGCTATATGAGATATTCTCTATTTTTCAAGTTCATTTGCATGCCAAGACCAAGGAGAAGCAATTCAAAGCAAATTTGTTGAGCAAGTGCGTAATTTGGGTGAGTTTGGAAGAAACTTGGCCGGCGTGGCATATAAAGAATGTGACGCGGCACATTGTGGAGGCACGACGCACTGGGAGAAAATGCGCAGTGTTAAATTACACGAGTGCAATGCACTGGGACAGTGCGGCGCATTGGGTATGCAGCGCAACGCATACACGTAAAAGCCTGAAACTGCTTAAAATTTCTCCAATATGCCAATAACTTGCACAGATTTTCCAGGTATAGTCTTCATCTTAGTGTTTCAATCAATTTTGTGATAAGCTATGGTGGTTTATGGATGACAATGGTTGAAAAAAAAATATCAAACCCTACCTCTAAAATACCTCAAGGAGACTTGTTGTTAGGGTTTCAAAATCATTATTTTTCTACCAAATTCACTCCATCCCATTTCTCCCTTGTTTTTATCATTCCCTAATTTCCTACCTCCCCTAAGTTCATTAATTCCTTCGCCTACATTCTCTTTCCCAAATTCTGAAATCCAACACCTCAAACCCTACACCATAATTCCTAACCCTATACATCAAATCCCTCACACCCACCTACATTTCCCTAACAACATTTGTCCCAATAGTCCCTAATCCCTTACTATTTTCCCCCCTCCTAACAGTCCCTTGTTGCATTTTTTCCCCTTGGTGGTAGAATTCAACCACATCACAAAGAGCAGTCCAACAGAGTTTTATATACCAGCACCTTTTTCTCCAAGGTAGTTTGTATAACAGCAGTTATGTCACACGGTCATTCATCCGATTATGAAGTGGAGACCTAAAGTGACTCACCCATTGAGGGACATGCAGTTCGGAGGCCTCATAAAGGTGGCAGACATGTTAGAGAAGAACTGGCCACCCTTACAAAATTGTAGGCCTGCCCTCTTGCTGTCTCTTGTTTCCAGTTTCAGTCATGTTATGAATTTTGTGAGAAGGTTGCGACTATTCAAGTCCATCATGAGTTGGCTCGCTTATTTATACTGCATTTACATGGTGATCGAGTTACTTCGGTTGTTGTCACTTTCACACTTACACCAAATTCTATCTCATTAGCAACCAGCATAACTAACATTGGAGAGCCATGGAACAAGAGGCAGAAGATTGACCGGCAACATTATGAGCCATATATTAAACTCGGTTTCTTGAGGAAACTAAAGAGATTGTTCCCTTTCCGATATCTCAAAGATGAGTATGCTCCACTAATGAAATTAATCATGAAGTATTTCAGTTGTGAAGGTCATTTCTCCCGACTATATGCTTATCACATCAGGTTGCTCATGCATTTCACTCGGGTACGGATGATGAACATTCCATATTTCATATGCCAAAACATAGAAAGGATGACCATCATCGTGCAACACAAGACCCCTCAGCAACAGTTCAACAGTATTTGCTATTTTGCTCTCATCAAGATTTTGGTGGTTCATAAGCTTGGATTACAGGGCATCACTTGGGATGATTTCATCTCTCATTACTTTTTCAGAGATTCACAGGGACCTCCAAAGGCTGGGCATGAGACAAGTGGGTCTTCTCATTAGTATGAAGGCCATGATCCACACATTGCTATTATGCCAGTTTTCATTACTTATCAGAAGGGCACGAGGCAGTTATTTGCAGCTGCAAAGTGACTGTTATCTCCACCTGGGGTGGAAAGGGCCTTGCTGCTGACATCAGCACCACAGGTATAGGATAGAGGCAAGCAGACAATGCAAGATGAGGGGCCTTCAGGTGAGCGAGAGACTGACTTCATTCTCGTTTAGGATGATGTTACAAACATGGGCCTACAAAATGCACATCTTAGAGAGATCATCCAAGAGTAGCAGACAGAGATCAAAGCCTTGTCCCTTGACTTGAAGAGGGCTAAGTGGACTATGAAATACTTGGAGCAGAGGAACAAACAGCTTGAAGATCAGCAAGCAATCATGCAGTTACAAAACATCCGCGAGAATCGCCAAGCTGCCCAAAGGAGGAGAATTGAGTTCACTACATTGGAGCAAGAGATTAATGATGATTGGGAGTCTTAGCTCGAGAGAATCAACATCCACCTGGAGAGATTGTTGGAAAATGCATTGTTAGGGTTGGACACTTGGGATTGCTTGGCACATCTTTGTACACTCTATCTCTGCATTTTTGGCTAAGGAAACACCAAGGTTTTGCAGCACTTGTTGGGATCCATGTGGCTCTGTGTTTGGATGGTGTTTTTCTCTATGTAATTGTAAGTTCATTGATGTTTATGTGTATCATTTTCCCTTCTGTTTGCTTCTGAAATTAAACAAATGAGTGATTAAGGTAGAATTCACTGGACTGTTGTGCTCTGCCTTGAAATTTTGTTTAATTTTAAATGTTTTCATTTGTTTGAGGAGGAATCTTGAGACTCTCTTGCCTTCCTTGGCTCCTCACCAGTTTGATCCATCTATTCATTCAATCTAAAGCATCAAAATGATTGCCTTGCTTTCCCCAATCAGAACTATGCAAAAACTAGGCCTCATCCCCGGTCGCAAATTTGCCTTTCCCTTTTTCCAGCAAAAATCCCCCAAAAACTCAAATTAAATCCTTGTACTTTATACCTAGCCTAAGATTAGTTTCTAAATCAGTCATCTCAAGCCCATCTGATTATCTTTTGCTGAGATTGACTCGGAGAGATCCCTCTCCTGTCCTCGTAGGGCTAGCTACGAGGCTAAGCGTGGTTTGATGTGGACCTAGAAGCTTACCTTTTCAGCCTGAGGTAAATCTAGGCTCTAACATAGTGGCGACCTTACTCGGGACATAAAATTTATTTTCATTGTTTGGCTTTGTAGACTACAGACGAAGCTTGAAGTTAGCCAGGTAGCCTTCGAAACACTCTTGCTTTGCATTAGCGAAAGTAGATGAAAGCTACTTCAGTCAATCTCCGGTCTAGTTTATAAAGTAAACATCTAATCTAAATGATCGCCCCAATACATGTATCAAGTTCAGATTTGATTGTTGATGGTGGACAACGATCAGACATCAGAAGGCTGAAATCATTCACCGGGCGACTCCAATGTCAAAGAATCCCAAGGTTTAGACTTTTTATGGCGACTCTACTCTTCAAGAACCAGTAGCCTGAAAAAGCTCTTGGTGAATTCATTTTTATCAAAATGGATTTTCTTACTTGACGGTATGCTCCCATAAGCCGATATCACTTTCTAGGTTTTCCAAATAAAATTCCCAAGGTAGATTAGCAAAGGAATTTGCCTACGTTTAAAGATGATGATAGGAAGGATGTTGATTTACATATGGTTAGATTTCACATGCAGATTCGCAAGTTGAAGGTTGATTTTCCTAAAGATTGCTTGATGAATATATTCCTCGCCACTCTGGAAGGTGAAGCCCAATCTTGGTATGAAAGTTTGCCTCCTGCTTGTATTTATTGTTTAAAGGATTTTCATACCATGTTCTTTGAAAGATATAAAGAATCTTATCCATCATTAAATTTAGTTCAGGACTGTTGCAAACATGCTTATAGTTTTATTGAAAGCCTTGAGAAATATTATGAAGATGATAATTTCATGGATGAGGAGATCATGGAAGCCCTGTGTGAAAATCCATTTCACCAGCATAAAGAGAGCGATACTTATCAAGATGATGGGGAAAATTTGTAGCAAGATCAAGATCTTAGTACAATGGAAAATGAAGAAAGAGAAGATTTTATTTCAAATCTATCCATAGAAGCAGACTGTATGCAGGAAAGCCAAGTTTCAATTTCAGAATGTGAAGAAGACAAGTCGGCTATTTCAAATCTAAATTCAGATCGTGATGATCAAGACTACCTTGTTTTGAATGTCATGAACGATAGCTCTGTTTTTGAGATCATATGGAATGAAAAAGGCAAAGTTACTGACCCAAGCCTTCATGAGGAGGTAATCTAGTCATTTTATGGAAAACAAGATGAGACCTTTGTTCAAGTAAGTGAAAAATCTTGTTTCAATAACTCAGTGGTAAATGATAATTTGGATAATTTGATTGCCATGTCATATGAAGATGATCAACAATGTTTTAAAATTTCAGAAGATCAGGGAATTAAGGATTGCCATTCAAGTTTTTCATGTTTTAAAATGTTATTTCAAGAAGACAATACTTGCTTGAGCAAAAAGAAACAAAAGGTCTTGTCTCCTTTGTCTGAAGATGAGATAGATCAACTCTTGAAAGGTCATGTTACAACTCAAGTTAACGTAAATCTATAGTGTGCACATGGTCAAGAAGGTGATGGTGGAACTTTTTCCTCTTTTGAAAATAATGACAGTCTTGTAATTAGGTTTATAGAACAACAAATAGATAATATTTCCTGTCATGAAGATAATAAGGCTGTCATATTTGATGATCTTGAAGATTGTTTCTGTTCAAGAATGACCTTCACCATGAAATTGAGGAATATGAGCCTGAGAGAGACAATATGCCAGAAGTTATCAAGGTCAAGGAATTTACAGATAACACTCAGATGGAAAAAACTTATACCTCTCTGTGCCTTCCTATCACTCAACAACCAATTGTTCTTTCAGATCAGAATGAAGGAAGTACTTGTATTGTTGCTGTTGGATCTCAAGATAAGCAAGTGCTTCAGGATTTTCAAGATCCTTTCTAGATTCTTTTGCAAGCACCAAAGAAGATGAATGTTGGCTGGTTTGTTAGCATAAGCCTTGGTTTCAATTATTATTGTGATTTGCCTACATGTACATCGTTCTTCCTGCTCAAGGAAAGAGAGAGCAGAATTTCATTGAGTAACCATTTGTTGGATTGGTTACATTGGAAGGCCCACTTCAAATGATTGTACATGTTTCATCAGTAGGCAGGTGGTTGTCGTCATGATTTGAAACCCTCAAATCTCGATGATCTGTTGCCATTTAAAAGCTTTGTAAGTACTTGTTTCAGTTAAGTCAATCTTGAGTCATTTTTTGTTTCAGTCAGTTTAAAGATAGTTTCAGTTGAGTGTCTAGTTTCATCTTTTGAGAGTATTGTTTCAGTTTTGAGTTAGTCTTAGTTCTTACTCATTTCATATTATGAGTCTTGAGTCTTGAGTTTTGATGCTTTTGTTGCCAAGATGTTCACTCCATAGCCCAATGGACGAAGGCATTGCCTACTCACCCAAAAATATGTAGTTCTTGGCACCTCCAAGGAGCTACCATCCCCATTGGAGCCAATGTTAGAGTCGGTATGTTTAGCCCTCCATCAAAGATCAAAAACTCTTTGTTGCATTTCATTTTAGGTGTCCCATTCTGCTCGATCACCTGCATTCCATTTAGGAGCATCGATCCTTTGACGGAAGGGTCTTGTCCCCATACCTTACTCATGTCATTTACCTTCTAGTTGATGTTTGTTCATAAAAACAGAAGCATATATAGTCTTCTTTTCATCAAAATTTGCAAAATGTTGTATTTATGGTTTCAGTGTCAAGTAGGTCTAGGGTTTAATAGGATTTTGTCAATAAATGCTTCAGAGTGTCTGATAATCACTAGCAGGCCATGAAGATGTTCCTAATAAGTTTTCATTCCATAATTTTTATCACCAATAATGGTGAGAATGATTCTTCTTCAAAACTCTCTTTTGAAGAAGAAATCATTAAAATTGTTTTGTGTAATAAATATGTAATTTTTCAGTTCTACAGCTTTTCAGTGTAGCCCTGGTCATCCTTTACCAAATTCCATGTCAATCATCCCTGCAAAAAATTGCCAAGAGTTTCATCATTCCAGTCAAACAATCAAAGGAAACAACTAAAAACATAGTTTCTATTAAAAGTGGAAAGTGCCAAAGTGCAAACATTACAAAAATGGGTTTGACAAAAGAAAAATCAAAATCCATGGCTATATGAGATATTCTCCATTTTGCAAGTTCATTTTCAGGCCAAGACAAAAGAGAAGCAATTCAAAGCAAATTGTTGAGAAAGTGCACAATTTGGGTGAGTTTGGAAGAAACTTGGCAGGCGCGGCCCATAGAGTAGGTGGCACGGCACACTGGGGAGGCGCAACACACTGGGAGAAAATGCTCAGTGTTTATTTACACAGGCGCGATGCACTGGGATGGCACAACACATTGGGAATGCGGCACAACGCATACACTTAAAAGCTTGAAACTGCTTAAAATTTCTCCAATTTGCCAAAAACTTGCATGGATTTACGAGGTATAGTCTTCATCTTAGTGTTTCAATCAATTTTGTGATAAGCTATGGTGGTTTATGGATGAAAATGGTTGAAACAAAAATATCAAACCCTACCTCTAAAATACCTCAAGGAAACATGTTGTTAGGGTTTTGAAATCATTGTTTTGCTACCCAAATTCACTCCTCCATCCCATTTCTCCCTTGTTTTCATCATTTCCTAATTTCCTACCCCCCCCTAAGTTCATTAATTCCTTCTCCTACATTCTCTTTCCCAAATTTTCAACTCTAACACCTCAAACCCTATACAACAATTCCTAACCCTATACATCAAATCCCTCAAACCCTCCTACATTTCCCTAACAACATTTGTCCCAATAGTCCCTAATCCCTTACTATTTCCCCCCTTCCTAACAGTCCCTTGTTGCATTTTTTCCCCTTGGTGGCAGAATTCAACCACATCACAAAGAGCAGTCCAACACAGTTTTATACACCAACATATTTTTCTCCAAGGTAGTTTGTATAGCAGTAGTTATGTCATCCGGTCATTCATCCAATTATGAAGTGGAGACCCAAAGTCACTGACCAATGGAGGGACATGCATCCCGGAGGCCTCATAAAGGTGGCAGACATGTTAGAGAAGAACCGACCACCCTTATAGAATTGCAGGCCTGCCCTCTTGCCACCTCTTGTGTCCAGTTTCAATCATGTTATGAATTTTGTGAGAAGGTTGCTACTGTTCAAGTCCATCATGAGTTGGCTCGCTTATTTGTACTACATTTACATGGTGATCGAGTTACTTTGGCTGGTGTCACTTTCACACTTACACTAGATTCTATCTCATTAGAACCGGTATACCTAACATTGGAGAGCCTTGGAACAAGAGGCAGAAGATTGATCGGCAACATTATGAGCCATATATTAAACCTGGTTTCTTGAGGAAGCTAAAGGGAGTGCTCCCTTTCTGATATCTCAAAGATGAGTATGCTCCACTAATGAAATTAATCATGAAGTATTTCAATTGCGAAGGCCGTTTCTCCTGACTATATGCTTATCACATCAGGTTGCTCATGCATTTAACCCAGGTACGGATGATGAACATCCCATATTTCATATGCCGAAACATAGAAAGGATGACCATCCTCCTGCATCACAAGACCCCTGAGCATCAGTTCAACAATATTTGCCATTTTGCTCTCATCAAGATTTTGGTGGTTCATCACCTTGGATTACAGGGCATCACTTGGGATGATTTCATCTCTGATGACTTTTTCAGAGCTTCACAGGGACCTCTAGAGGTTGGGCATGAGACAGGTGGGCCTTCTCATCAGCATGAAGGCCATGATCCACACATTGCTACTATGCAAGTTTTCATTACTTATCAGAAGGGCACGAGGCAATTATTTGCAGCTGCAAAGCGAGTGTTATCTCCACTTGGGGTAGAAGGGGCCTCGCTTCTGACATCAACACCACAGGTACAGGATAGAGGCAAGAGGTCAATGCAGGATGAGGGGACTTTAGGTGAGCGAGAGACTAACTTCATTCTCATTCAAGATGATGTTACAAACATGGGCTCGAAAATGGACATCTTAGAGAGATCATCTAGGAGTAGCAGACAAAGATCAAAGCCTTGTCCCTTGACTTGGAGAGGGCTAAGTGGACTATGAAATACTTGGAGTAGAGGAATAAACAACTTGAAGATCAGAAAGCAATCATGGAGTTACAAAACATTCGCGAGAATCGCCAAGCTGCCCAAAGGAGGAGAATTGAGTTCACTACATTGGAGCAAGAGATTAATGATGATCGAGAGTCTTGGCTTGAGAGAATCAACATCCACCTAGAGATATTGTTGGGAAAGGCCAATAGGGACAAAGCATTGTTGATACATATGGCTTTACATTACAGGGTGCAAAATATGAGTTCCAAGGCACGAATAAAGAGTCTAAAGGCAAAATTGAAGAAGGCAACAAAGAAGCAAAAGAGGAAAAAGGAGCGTGATCATCTTCAGATATAGGCCGAAGCCTCTTTAGCCCAGAATGACACTTGATAGAGAAGCTCTAGACCAAATTTCAAGAAATTTGAAGCAATTTTTGCATTTTTGAAAATTTTTGCACTGAAAAACAGGTTTTGCTTCCCTATACATCGCGCCACGTGGCGCTTGCTTTTGCTAGAGGGCTCCAAATTTCAAAAACTTTATATTTTTGGATTTGGCATGAAAAATCATGATTTCTGGTGCATGGAAAAGAAATTTGGGCAAGTTTTGAGTCCTCAAGAGGTCAAAAACACTCAAACAATGACCTCTCTGCCCCTATTTTGACACACAGGAAGCAGTGTCAGGAGATTGAAATTTTGCAGAGGCAAATGGATAGCAAATTGAAAAATTCCACCTGGTTTGGAAAGTAGACATGTAGGAATTTCCAACGATATATCATGAGCTCAATTTGGACTCCGTGAAGGGCCTAAAATTCAGCTCCAAATTGAGGAGGATGCATAGAAAATCAAGCACGGTGCATAGAGGATTTTTGGCTTATTTTTCACTGTACAGCTCAGAAATTCACCCAGTTTTGACTAGTTTTGCTTTTTGATGTAATTATTGATCTACCATGATGTAATTGGAGGAACATGATGTAATATTGGCACATTTTTACTTGTTCTAGAGGATTCATTCACTAAGAAGTGAAAATTTAATGAATGAATCAGTTTCCTACCTTATAGAGGCAAGTTGTTTGATTGCCTAGATTTCAGTGCTTTGTTTAGAATTGGTTGAAACGGCTCCTAGAATGATGAGCTCGACCTCTAGAGGCATGGGAATGGGTTAGGAAGGTCTATATCATGTATTTTCTGAGTCATTTTTAGGGTTGGACACTTGGGATTGCTTGGCACATCATTGTACACTCTATCTCTGCATTTCTGGCTAAGGAAACACCAGGATTTTGCAGCACTTGTTGGGATCCATGTGGCTCTGTGTTTTGATGGTGTTTTTCTCTATGTAAGTGTAAGTTCATTGATGTTTATGTGTATCATTTTCCCTTCTCTTTGATTCTTAAATTAAACAAATGAGTTATTAAGGTAGAATTCACTGGATTGTTGTGCTCTGCCTTTAAATTTTGCTTAATTTACAATGTTTTCATCTGTTTGAGGAGGACTCTTGAGACTCTCTTGCCCTCCTTGGCTCCACACCAGTCTGATCCATCTATTTATTCAATCTAAAGCATCAAATTGATTTCCTTCCTTGCCCCAATCTGAACTTTGCAAAAACTAGGCCTCATCCCCGGACCCAAATTTGCTTTCCCGTTTTCCAACAAAAGTCCCCCAAAAGCTCAAATCAAATCCTTGCACTTCATACCTATCCTAAGATTAGTTGTTAAATCAGTCATATCAAGCCCATCTGATTATCTTTTGCTGAGATTGACTCAGAGAGAGCCCTCTCTTGTCCTCGTACGGCTAGCTACAAGGCTGAGCATGGTTTGATGTGGACCTAGAAGCTTACCTTTTCAGCTTGAGGTAAATCTAGGCTCTAATAGATTCTATATGTTTATGTGGGCTATGTCTATTTAACCCACACTGACCCCCTCCCCCCCCCACAATGGCTTCTACTTCTTCTTTCTTAAACTATCTAAAGGGTATTTTTGAAGGATGTTTCCCTAACTAGACTAGGGTGTAGAGGCAGAGTAGATAGGTTGATGCCTTTTTAGTTAGAGGGGGAGAATAATTTTATCCTCTACTTCAATGTAAAACTACCTTTTCCCTTCCTTTTCCTTTCTTATGTGAGAAAACATTTTTTTCCAAAGGAATTTAACTCTATAGGGATTTGCTACATGATGTTGTAAAAAGCAGAGTTTACTTCAACAATTATATGGAAAATGAGGAGAGAGGATGCCACTTACCCTTCTTAGGATGATTTATTTATGTTTATGGGGATTTGGAGGAAAAATATTAGTGGTTTTAACCCTTTTTCACCTCTTATCCAATCCTGTAGCACCTCCTCTACAATCCTATAATAGTTCTAGTATCCCTGTAGCATTGGTGCTCGATCCTGTAGCACCTTCAAACCAACTTTGTAGCTCTTCTGTAGCACCCTAAGCAACCCCTGATAGCATATATATCGACCTTTTATTTCTTAATGAGTCTCTATAATTGTTTTGGGAATGAGAATCAATACAATTTAAATTGAGCCTTGTCCTTTCATTTAGTTTTTTGGTAATGGCTTCAGCACGCTTGATGATCTGGCCTCTACATGTATTTCCTTTTTTAGTAGTTTTCACCATTGCTCATAATTATCACCTTCCTTAATTTGACTTTTCCACGTTGCATGGGTGGTTGTGTAGACTGTAGTTTACTAATCAAAGCTAGACAAGTTTACTATCCACCAACATCCCACAAAAACTTTTCCGTTGCTCATTAAAAACAATTTTTAACCATTATGTGCATAGGGGAAGAAGCGATGAATGTCATACCTAAGCCAACCTATGATGTCAAGTTGTTATATATGCATGCATGCTACTGCTAAACCAATGTTCGATGGATTGATCCCTGAAGGTGCTATATTCCATACTCTTGCTTGGGCATAGGTCCTCATTTGAAAAAAAACAATATGATGACATATTTGACTGATTAAACCTCTCTTTGATACAAGGCTTTTCCACTGCCTGATCTACTGTTGTTGGAGTGGACTCGTGTCCTTACATCTTCCTCTCATGGATGGTGTGACTTCCTTAAACCTCAAGGATGACCTATTGATGTTTCAGGGTGGCCAAATCTTCAATATGGAGCTGCAACAATCCTTTTCTTATGGTTTTGTTGGATTTGTGTAGGATGCTACAACATTGTTCTCCTTCCTGCAGTAGTCACAAAATCTCTTCCAAGACCTCATATTGCTTCATGGACTGCATTCAGTGACATGCATACATCATGGTGAGCCTATAGATAGGAAGATGAGATATGATGGTGGTGAAACCTTGTGAAGAAAGGTGAAGGAACAATCTCCTTTTTTGTGTTCTGTTTTGTATGAGAAAAGGTGGAATCTTGAGAAGAGAGATGACTAAATGGAGTGGATTAGAGATGAATGAGGTTTGATGAACCTATCATAACATTCCCAAAGGAAAACATGATTTTGAACCTTCCCCCTAAGTAGATCACAATCCTGTAGCACTTATAATCAATCATCTAGTAGTTCAACACAATCCTATAGCAATCCTGGACATTTCTGTATCACTGTAGGATTGAGGCAGAATGGAGGAAATGAAGTGGATAGGTTGGAGAATGGAGACATTCAAAAAGAGCTCTAGCTTATTCGACTTCAGTTGCAGAATCGGAACACTTTCCTAGGCCTCATTGAGCATCAAATCCCATGTCTGCCACAATTTGAATGGCCAGGATCAAGTGCTGTTGGACACCTAATCCTCAATGGGTTAGTGTGGAAGCCGAATGGACTAAGTAGTCCAAGAGACCTTGGGATGTGAATCCCAACGGTAACAACAATTTACTATAAATTTATATCTCCTATTAATAAAAGATGAACTCACATGATTTATCTTTCCTATTGTTCTTGCTCCCATGTGTGTTTAACATGGTATCAGAGCAGGCGATTGCTGGTCCTGCTCCAATTTGAGCCACTTGTTTTGTGGTCTCTATATATATGCCAGTTCTGCGTTACCTGACCTCTGCCTCTGCTTTATTCCCTTTTGTTCTGAAATAACCTGCCTCTGCAGCACTGCACATCTGTCCATACTAAGGCTTGACATGGTATCATTACAGAGATACGCCAACAGCTCGTGATATGCGTTATGGTTCGATTTTGAACGGGTATACTAGTGGGACGTTTGAATGCACTGTCAAATGGATTTAGGCGAAATGGTTGTGGCTCTGTGCGTCGGTTAAAGGAATTCAAACGTTTTGAACGTCCCTGTACTTGGTCTCTGACTCACTGTCCATACGTTGAACTGCCATACCAGAGTCCGCTTGCCTGTCTGACATGCTGTGTGCTGAACGCTGCTAATAACATTATCATGGTGCTCATTACATTATTGTACATTTTTGTTGGTAACGCTATCTCTGACTGACAACAATGTTTCATAGCCAGCACCCTTACCCAGGACGTCGTTAGTTTCCTACAACTCGCGTCGACGCTCTCCCTGGAATTGGCACTACGGACTTTTTCATTGATGCAGAGTTTTTTACTCGAACGAAGCCCTAATGCTTGGATTTTGGCTGTGCTTCTGAGTTCTTTTTGTTGGTAATCGTTCAGAAGGCAAAGTTCGGGTAAGACTTTCTCCATTTCGTGCACCGTGCGAGTGCAGTAGATGAGTTTCCCCACTCTGGGATTTGAGAACTGGTAGCTGGTAATGAGGGAGAGAAGAGTTATTGTTTTTCCTATTTCGGTGGGAATTTCAAGCAAGCAGTGCCCCTTGGCATCCAGGGCACGCCTCAGCTCCATCATATACTAGTCTTGCTCTGGGTAGATGTGCTCGGAAGGGAAGTTAAAGAGCAGGGTATTCACTTGTATGATGGTGCATTGTATGTCTTGAAACTCTACTGGTGGCGCTGCCCAGGCGACTGATAATCAAAGTGCCTTGGACCTTCATTGCTCGCGATGGTTTCTATGCCCTTAAAAAAAGGAAAAAATAGAAGTAATAGATTCAAATGAGCTAAGGAGTTAAGTGATTTAAAATTTGTGGTGTGGCACTGGTTTGGTATCTCGCCTTCGACCGTTGCTTTGCAGAGCTGTTTAACAGAGCCCATCTTCTGCAATCATTAGGATCCTTTCGAGGCTATCAATCTGCACAATCTTCGAGCAGATCTTCTTCCATTTCATAATCAACAAAATCTTTTGACACCACAACGGCTCATCTTTGTTCTCGGATTTATAATTTTGTGCATGTTTCATAGTTGTAAGATGTTATGCTTTGGGAAATGACTAAAATGAGGGCGCAATGATTATATGACATCTTTCCTCAGTGAAGTTGTGAGAGCCGAGAGACGGTTGAACTCGCCATGGCCATCGCTTATGTGGAATCGAGTGGATAAGAGGGATGAATTGATAACAGAGGCCATCTATTCTGCTTTGTCTATGCTGTTCAGATAGTTGACCACAACATTGGCGCCGTTGGCAGCCAGGTGAAGGAAAATCTGGTATGAAATCTCCCATACATTGCTCGTGTGGTTCGTATACGCTACAAGATGTATGCATGTGTCCCTGCACAGAAGGTAAGTGATCGAATTCTTACAGTTTTTGACATGAATTTGCACAAAATTCTTTGATGAAAACTATTGAGGGACAATATGGGAACCACCTATCTTGGAGGGGCCGATATTCTTCATTAAAGCTACTTCCATGCATGGAATATGAAACAATCGGTAAATGTGTTGTAAGGAAGAAATGAAGCATGGTGGATTCGTCACAGATTTATGGGCTAGTATTTTGTATTTCTGTAAGGTGCGGAAGTAGTTGAATTTTGGCGCTTTTCGTAAGCTTGTACTAACATATAAGACCGGGTGATTGGGACCGTAAATGGTGCCATTCTAGTCTTCGTATCTGCCTATCGACAAAGATAAGAAAGAATAAGATTCAAGCCAAAACTTCGATAATTTTTTTCCGGGAGTTTCTCCATTTATGAAAACCGTGGACACACTCTCTTCGTTTGAACCAAGGAAAAAGAAAATTAAAGGAAATCAGAATATGATGAGTGCACGATTATTTCTGAGTTTATCCTCATTTCTTCACGTAATCTGAGTTGCATTGATTATTTCTAAGTGTATCCTCACCTATCCACTTAAGCTGAGTCGTCTTTGGCTGGGTGAGAGGATTTATTTATAAGAAGGTTGAAGTGTGAATTGATTTAAATCAACCTTTGCAACAACATCAAGAATGTGTTGTCCAGAAGCGTTTTCAAATCGATGATGAGATTTGATCAAGAAATTTTGATATAATTTTGGCCAGATGCTGTATAGTGGACCTAGATATTGTTAAAACATTGCAGCAGACAGAGGATGTTGTCTTAAGGTTTCAGAAACAGTCCTGTGAATTTTGATGGAAATTGACTTTGGAACTTTAAAAGCAATTGTTTAGTACAAAACTTCGTGGATTTTTATTCTTTTTTCATTCCTGATCTTATAGAAGGGATATAGAGGCAAGTTCTATAAAGTTTGAAGGAAATCAGCTACATAACTTAATTTAAAAGTATTTGAAAGTCTAGCCAGATGTGACATTTCTACAGAATTTAAAGGACAAAATCTCTGAAAGTCTGGTATTGGACGACCTCTTTCTCAAACTGATATTCTTCATTTTTGAAATCTTCAATAGCTGAGGTTTGTCTAGCGTTGTTGTAGTCTCCACTAGGATTGTTGAGTCTTCATTTCTTTGTTGAGACAATGGCTAGAATTGATGTTACATTAGAGTTGTTAAATATCCTAATTCATTCCACTGTTAATGGAATGGTAAAAATTAGGTCCGATACACTTTCTGGTATTAAAATTTGTTTGCAAAATGCACAAGATAAGATTGAATTTTTGCAGCTTGAATCTCAACTACGGCAAGAAGAATTAAAACAGAGGAGTCCTAATTCTGAACCTGTTTCTATTCAGAATATTGAAACAGACTCCCATAAACAGCAAGTCAATAATGTTATAGTTCATTCAAATAAAGCAGCAGTTGTACATGCAGATGCATAAACTCAGTTTGCACTCCCCAAGCCCATCATCAGACCTTGGGAATAGCTTGTCCACAACAAGCACAGAACCGGTCTTGGATATGACAAGGACTTGTCCTTTCATATTCCAGACTACGCCAAGCCCATTCAGTTTCAGAGCACTGGATTCATTCATGACAGTTCACCTGCTCCTCAAGACAGTTCAACTCCAGCTATTCCAGACTCTGCCCCTCTTCCACAGAAAAAACAACAACAGATTATAAAATTCCAACACTGTGATCGAGTTGGCCATTTGAAAGATCACTATTTTGATTTTCATCCATGTAAGCACTGTCATAAAACCAGTCATTCTTCCCATAGATGCTTCAGAAACAAACGTCCTCCAAGAACAAAGATTCATCTTGGATGGATCGCTTCTTGGCAATGGGCATCAACAGCCAAGAAGATATTCCAAACACATGTCAGAACTTGTTCCAGAGTATTGAAAAGTCTTGCAGCTGAGTTTTCTCCATCATCTCACCTTGTATCTGACAAGGGGGAATGATGGTCATCTACAAGCTTCAAAGCCACATCAAACAAGCCTGAGCCACAACCTGTCACACCAGTTTCAGAGTTGTAGCCAGAGACAAAGATGCCCGTGAACATGCCTTCAGTTGGCAATATGGGACACTTCCTCTAGCAGAAGACTTCAGCTTCTTGCTAGTTTTGGAAGAGTTCCAGGAACAAAATTGAGAACACTTCCTCTCGCAGAAGACTCAAACTTCTTGCCAGTTTTGGAAGAGTTCCGGGAATTGCATTAAGCATTCCAGAGTTGTTGGTCATCCTTAAACCATCACAGGTTGAGACTTCCATTTTCAGGTTGAAGTTCTCCCTTTTATGTGGGGTGAAACCTCCCTTTATTGGTTGAAGGTTTCCCTCTTCAAAACAATAGGAGCACTTCCCTCTAGCAGAAGACTCCAGCTTCTTGCCAGCTTTGGAAGAGTTCCGGGAACTGCACTAAGCGTTCTAGTGTTGGTGGCCATCCTTAAACCACTGCCCTTTATACCAACACTTTAGAGAACACATTCAGCGTAGTGCTGCCATGCATTTTTGCACATTTTGTATTTCAGCTCTCTTCTTGGACTCATACATAACCCTTCGGATTAAGGGGGGGAATGTTGGACACCTAATCCTAAATGGGTTAGTGTGGACGTTGAATAGACTAAGTAGTCCAAGAGACCTTGGGATGTGAAACCAAACGGTCACAATAATGTACTATAAATGTATATCTCTTGTAAATAAAAATTGTACTTGCATGTTTTATCTTTCATATTGTTCTTGCTCCCATTTGTGTTTAACAAAATATGGGAGGAAAGGAATGGGGTTTTCGACACTGAAAGTATTGGATCTGCAGGTCTATTTACCGGATCTGCTACTGCAACCCCTGGAAGACTATTGCAAGGAGCCGAGTTGGTCACTCTCACTGTGGAAGGGCACAAATACCCCAGATCTGCCATTGATCTAACCGATCCGGCACACAATAGACAGATACACCAAGATCTAACAAATTCGGAACCTCGGACTGAGAAACATTGTTGGAACAGGGATGAGTTAGGGTTTTCCTGTCAGAACATCCTGGCCTACCGCGTATACATCATCAAGCATTGAACAACAACTGTAAAGGAGCACGCCCAGGCATAAAACTTCAACCCAAGTCCACAGATCTCTGAGGGGGCCGTATGGCATGAGGGCAACCTGAATGTTGAATCTGGACCTATGCAAGGCATTATCCATGCGGTTGCAGACAAGAAGGAGATAAGGAACACACACAATGTGGGTTCACCACTACAGCTACAAGAAGAGTATCATGATCCAGAGCGAACAAATCCAACTACCTCCACGGCCCAAATAGCAGATGGATCCTGGCCAAGAACAACACTATCCACCAAGGACTTCGGTCAGGAACTGATACAAATCTTTATCAGAACCCTGTCAGGAAGAACGATATGCAAGTGAACCTGGAAGGGGAGGCTGATAGAGGATATAAAGTATGAAATACAAGCACACACAGGCATATTAGCAAACATGCAAAGCTTGATATATGCAGAACAAATCTTACAGGACCAATATACAGTGCAGGACTATGGAATTGTGCGAGACTCAACCATCATCCTAAACACGCGGTTGAGAAGCAGAAGTTTTGGAGGGTACAAGTTCTTTCAAGGATGTCGTCAAAGGGAAGGGGGAAGCCATCAACAAGCCAGCACCACCACAAGATCTACTTGGACCCTATATTGTGGAGCAAAAAATGTAGACTCCAGTACTGACAATCGCTCTGCCTGAGGTAAATGAATTTTATACTGACCTTTATACAATGGCTGTCATATGCAGATTCAATGGCTTTTGGTCCAAATCAGATGCATTACAGCAATGGATCTACTTCACATGGACAAAAAATTGTGATATCCATTTATGCTCCAAAGGTTTTTTTTATTGTCAGATTCGACACGGTCAAGGAAAGGGAATATGTCCTCCATGAGAGTCCATGGTTCTAGGGCAATGCAGGACTCTTCATGACTCCCTGGTTCCCAAATTTTGAATCCACTACTATGGTGGTTTCCAAAATGTCAGTATTGTTCAAGATACCCAACCTCCCGCTACACTTCTGGCTACCCAAAGTCCTCGAAGAAATGGGGAATGCAATAGGAAAATACCTCAAGCTAGATGTGGAAAGAGTTTCAAGAGGCATACATACTTTTGCCAGAATTTGTGTAGAGGTAGATCTTAGTTGAGGCTTACCTGACAGCATAATTCTGATCCATAACAACACTCAGTAGAAACAACCACTAGATTATGAGAACATGGCCTTCAAGTGTCGTGGCTGTCAACAAACAGGTCACCTTCTTAGTAACTGCCCACAAGCCAAAAAAGAATCCAAAAGAAATAAGAAACAATCACAAAAACCAAGAGGCTGGCAACGCACAGTGAACCCATATGAAGCAGTAGAGGATGAGGAGGCAACTATCCCTCCACCAGATCCTGATGATGTCCCTATTGCGGAGGAAGCTACGGAAACAATCCCCAAAGTGAACAATCAGAGACACAAGGAGCCATAAACTAAGGAATTTGTAGCACAGGAACTGATGAACCCTTTGCCACAGAAGATACCAGACACAACGGACACCAGTGGAGCCAAAAGACATCATTCTCCAAAGCACTCCAATTCAGATAAGGACAATCCTCGACCTATAGGGGACACTTCTCTCGTACTTTTTTCGTCTTCACCAACACAAGGGGAGTGGCGAAAGGTTGAGAAGAAAAAAGGGAGAAAAACATAATTCCATATGTACATTATATTTCTTCCGGTTACTTTCTTTCTGGTTTTTCTTTTGACAAAAGTCTTTTGACCTGTTTTTTGCATATGCACCTCAACATCTACAAAATGTAATTTTGTTATTATTAATAAAATTACGATTTTTTCTTAAGGGAACATACATACATTATATATATATATATTATATATATATAATATAACAGTTAAATATTTATTAAAGTTTTAAAAATGAAAATAGTATTTTTAATTATTTTTAATATTATTGAAGTTGAAATAAGATAATTTCAACCTTTTCTATGTATCAACAAATCCAAAATTAATATTTTTATGTGTAATTTTTTGTCTTTTAATTTCCTTCCTTCCATTGACATAGTTAAAGTTTTACAAATGGAGTATTTTTTATTATTTTTAATATTATTGAGGTTGAAATAACAGATAATTTCACCTTTTCTATGTATCAACAAATCCAAAATTAATATTTTTATGTGTAGTTTTTTGTCTTTTAATTTCCTTCCTTCCATTGAAATAGTTAATCTTGGGGAATACCTCTATCTCTAAAGTAGAATAAATATATTGATTAATTGATGAAATTATCACTGCCTTTTCCTGGGATGGTTGAGTGGTTGGCACAATCGGATATTATCCTCTACTCAAGATTGAGTGGTTCGCACAATGGAATGTTATCCTCTCCACCCAATTTGGCCCTATCTAATAAGGCTCAAGGAGTAGGTTCCCCCACCCTTATGGAGTCTAGCTCTTGCTAAGTCATAAATTCCTAATATATCTAGCTTAGGGTCATTGGATATACTCTTGGTGTTATAGTGGTAGCCGCTAGGTTTGACCTTGGGCCTCACGCAGATTACTCCAACGAGTTATTAATTCACCATGACACACAATTGGTGTTATAGTGTTAGTTGCTAGGTTTGTTCTAATGAAACTCTTCCTTCACTCCAACGAGTTATTAATTCACCATGACACACAATTGGTGTTATAGTGTTAGTTGCTAAGTTTGTTCTAATGAAACTCTTCCTTCCTATAATTAAAATTTAGTGTAATTCATTCCTGTCTGTCTCAGGGCTTTTGTAAGGCGCATAATGTTAGCTTGCCTTCCTATTTCAATTCCCGCTTCTTCATCAATAAAAGCTCCAAAAATATGTATATGATTTGTTAGCAAAGAAACATGACAAATTATAAAGATTTTCTTTTACCAATAGGAAAGTGTGATAAACTTATTTTTGAAAGTTAGAAATACCTATAACAAAGAAATAGTCAAATCCTTTCTTTTATTATCATTATCCAATTTTAAAGTCACAGCCAAGCCAGACACCAAATTGGTGTATGAGACCCCCTTGTTTGTGGGACAAGGGACCCACCTCCGCGCAACGATTTGACTGCTAAGTCTACGAAGGCATACATAATCTACCCCCCTCCAGTTTTGAACCTGTGACCTCTTATGAAGAAATAAATGCTCTTAACCATTAGACCCACTCAAGTTGTATCTTAACCACAAATCTATCAATAAATACCACCATAATTTCATCTTAACCACAAATCTATCAAGTATTGAGAGTAATCAATTCTCTTTTTAAGTATAAGCCTCTTTTAGAATGCAAAAAAGTTCACACTTCTAAAAAATTGATCCCTCATCACATTAAAAAAAATTGTAAATAAATTGAATTTATACTATTTATATCAATATCTTATATCATATTAAAAATGTTTTAATAATATATGTTTTTTATCATCATATTTATTAATTATTATTATAAAATTTAATAATTATTTTATAAATTGATCTGTATCAATATATATTATTAATGTATTTTTTTATCATATTCACTTAATATTTTATAATAATTACAATTATGTTTATTATTGTTCGCTTATTATAACAATAATTAATAGTATGCTTATTAATTATTAAAAAATCTATTAGGGTTTTGATTTTCACTTTGGTAATGGAATTAAAGTACAATATTAATCGCAAAGAGACTTATTCTACAACCCTGTATAAGAAGATGTGTAAGTTTGTCCATTTGTCTATGCTCCTTTAAAATAAAATTAAAAATTAAAAATTATGTTCTAAATAGAAAATAATGTCCACTATAATTTTAAAAAAAAAAATGTCTAAATCAAATGTTTAAATCTTATATTTTCCAAAAATATTTCAACAAGAGATATAAATAAACTATTTGAAGATCTATATTGACTAATTTATGTGGATATCAACTTCATATATATGTAGAAAAAAATTCAGTTTTATGGTTAATATTTTTATTTGATCTTATGTTATTCTATTTATCATTCAAAAAATCACCTTAAAAAGTTGAGCATAAAGAAATTTGATCCCTGTCAGCTCATCTTAAATCTGATATTAAATCTATACTTAAGTCTGATTAATAAATCCCAAAATTATCCATTTAAAAACTAATTAGATTTTACTCTTAAACGATTAAATAATCAATTACTGCTAAATAATTTTAGTTTTGAATCTTGAATAAGCATTATCACGTTTTGGTATTCCGTCTGTGTTGAAAATATAGGTACGAGAACAAGGTGAGGTGATGAAGAACTGAACATAAATATGTTGTTTCAGTCTTATATGTAATAACTATTTAATTAATATACTTGTGTGATTCACTTATCTTCATGTAATCCAGTTGATAGCTTTCTTCTACGTGTGGTCACGCTCAAGTCCGTTCAATATGGATCGTGGAGGAAACGCTGGAGGCGCATGAATTGGGTGGGTCAACTAGAATCCGTAATGTCGGAGGGCCAGAACACCCAGCCTCTGCCGCACATTGCCCTGCGTGGGCTTCACCTGGGCAATTTTCAGTGGCATCGATCTAGGTCGTTTCAATTTTAATGGTTATCGGAACTTCGTCTCTTTCAACTCTTTTTTTTTTTCCAATTTAGGAATAAGTCTTGATATTTGTTTTCGCTTTTATTTTCAATTCTTAACCTAAAATTTGATGGGAACTAAATCTCACATAAACCAATTAATTTACACATCATAAATGTATATATGCTTCATATATAAAGATGTATAACAATATTAGATTAAAACAGGGTGCCCATCACCTGGGCAATTTTTAATGGCATTCATCTGGACTGTTTCAATTTCACAAATGCTCCGCACTTCATCTCCCTAAAATGCGATCTCAACTTGTGAGTAGGCCATAATGTTGAATGGGAAAACCATTTACTCCTAGTACTCAGAATTACTCCTATAAAGTTCTCATCTGAAACTTTATGGGAACTAAATCCCACATAAACCAATGAATCTAAACTTTATGAATATATATGTACTTCACCTATATAAAAAAGTGTGACAATATTATTTTTTCCACTGAACTCCTATGAAGTTTGAACTTCAACCCTGATGCAAACTTCAACTCACATAAACTAATTAATCTACTTTTCTTGAATATATTTGTACTTCATGTGTACAGAGATGTTTGACAATATTTCTTCCAAAAACTAAATCCCACATAAACTTACTTATCTAACCCTCTTGAATATATATGTACTTCATGTATGCAATTTCCAGTGGCGTTGATTTCTTCCAAAAACTAAATCCCACATAAACTTACTTATCTACCCCTCTTGAATATATATGTACTTCATGTATATAAAGAACTTAGTGAGCAGCAGCTAAGCAATTTCCAGTGGCGTTGATCTGCCCATTGCTCAAAACTTCATCTCCCAAAAATTCTCTCTCAACTTATGAGCAGGGCCTAATGTTGAATGGAAAAGCCATTTACTCAATTCAAGTTACCATTTACTCAATTCAAGTTTCAATGGCATTGATCCGGACTGCTTCAATTTCACTAGTCCTCATAATTTGATCTCCCAGAAATTCCCTCTCAACTCATTAGCAGGGCCTAATGTTGAAGGGAAAAGCCATTTACTCAATTCAAGTTACTAGTCCTCATAATTTGATCTCCCAGAAATTCTCTCTCAACTCATTAGCAGGGCCTAATGTTGAAGGGAAAAGCCATTTACTCAATTCAAGTTACCATTTACTCAATTCAAGTTTCAATGGCATTGATCCGGACTGCTTCAATTTCACTAGTCCTCATAATTTCATCTCCCAGAAATTCTCTCTCAACCTATGAGCAGGGGATAAAAGTCATTTACTCAACTCAAGTTTCAATTTTGAATGGAAAAACCATTTTTCACTAGTCCTCATAATTTCATCTCCCAGAAATTCTCTCTCAACCTATGAGCAGGGGATAAAAGTCATTTACTCAACTCAAGTTTCAATTTTGAATGGAAAAACCATTTACTCAATTAAGTTACCATTTACTCAATTCAAGTTTCAATGGCGCCCATTGCTCAGAACTTCATCTCCCAAAAATTCTCTCTCAACTTATGAGTAGGGCCTAATGTTGAATGGAAAAGCCATTTACTCAATTCAAGTTACCATTTACTCAATTCAAGTTTCAATGGCATTGATCCGGACTGCTTCAATTTCACGAGTCCTCGTAATTTCATCTCCCAGAAATTCTCTCTCAACCTATGAGCAGGGCATAAAAGTCATTTACTCAACTCAACTTTCAATTTTGAATGGAAAAACCATTTACTCAATTTAAGTTACCATTTACTCAATTCAAGTTTCAATGGCATTGATCCGGACTGCTTCAATTTCACTAGTTATCATAACTTCATCTCCCAGAAATTCTCTCTCAACTCAAGTTTCAATTTCACGAGTGTTGAGAATTACTCTGATGAAGTTTGAATTTGAAACTTGATGGGAATTAATCTAAACCTCATGAATGTATATGTACTTCATGTATATAGAGATCTGTGTCAATTTTTCTTACACTGAACTCCTATAAAATTTGAACTTGAACCCTGATGCCAACTAAATCTCATATAAACCAAGTAATCTACACCTCTTGATTCTTGAATATATACGTACTTAATGTGTAATATCACTATATTGTCCATTTTTTCATTTTGAAATGAAATGGCGTTCTTAGTTTTTTTATTTTTTACAATTTTTTTTTTATGTTTTAATTTTTTTATATATTTGTTTTTTTTTTTTTTAGTTTTTACGGATTTTATCCCACATTTATGAATTTTTTCTTTTCACCCGTGTGGATCGTAATTTTGTAATTTTTACAATTTTTTTTTTTTTTTTTTTTTTTTTTTTTTTTTTTTTTTGCCAGTTTAACCTATTTTATCCATACTTTACGGTTTTTACCTTGAGGGATTTAATCTTTAACCACTTTTTGATAGAAATATCCATTAAAGCCACATTGATAGAAATGAGTGACAATATTTCTTAATTGTAAAAACACTTGCTAACACGCACCAAAAAATAGTTTCTTTTTGGATATTTAAATTTTTGTTTTTAATATTGGTTAAAACTGATTTTATCCCTATTTTTATGAGTTTTTTTTTTTTTTTTTTTAATTTTTGGACCCTTCCTGATTTAATCCATTAAGGCAACATTGATAGAAATGAGTGACAATATTTCTTGAATTGTAAAGCACCTCTAAACACACATTTGAGTTCACAGTTTCCTTGGATATTTAAATTTTTGTTTTTAATATTGGTTAAAACTGATTTTATCCCTATTTTTATGAGTTTTTTTTTTTGGACCCTTGTCAATTTAATCCATTAAAGCAACGTTGATAGAAATGAGTGACAATATTTCTTGAATTATAAAGCACCTCTAAACACACACCAAAAATAAAAATGATTGAGTTCAAAATTTCTTTTGGATATTTAAATTTTTATTTTTAATATGGTTAAAACCAATTTTATCCCTATTTTTATGACTTTTTTTTTTTGACCCTTGCCAATTTAATCCATTAACGCAACATTGATAGAAATGAGTGTCAATATTTCTTAAATTGTAAAGCACCTCTAAACACACCAAAAATAAAAATGATTGAGTTCAAAGTTTCTTTTGGATATTTAAATTTTTGTTTTTAATATGGTTAAAACCAATTTTATCCCCATATATATATATATATATTTCTTTGTTTTTTTGGGACCTAACATTGAGAGAAATAAGTGACCACAATATTTCTTGAATTTTAAAGCACCTCTGAACACACCAAAAATAAAAAATAATTGATTTCAAAGTTTCCTTTGCATGTAATTTTTTGTTTTTAATATGGTTAATAAGAATGTTAGAGAAACGTAAGTTAAGTTTAGGAAAGAAAGCATCATAACCGCATAACCGCAGTCATGTTTTTCATTGATTTAAAAGGGTTAAATGGTTGAATTGAGAAGTTATCAAAGATGGGCCTTGTGGCCAACAAAGTCATAAGTCATTGCTGTGACACTGCACAACAAAGTCATACGTCATTGTTGTGACACCGCACAAGAATATCTGCAAGAAAATAGGTTTTAACATTCCATAAACAATCTTTGTAGGTCATCCCATTTCTTACAACCGAACAATTTCAATATATATAACATGCTCAGAAAACACACAAAATTTTTAATACATACAAGGAGATTCCACCATCGTGTGCTTTTGAATCTATGGACATTACACCATCAGGTACTCCTGAATATATGGATTATGGGCAAGCATTCTCAACTGCACAACCTTTGCACAGTTCCGAACACATTTGAGGTTGCTTATCACCTTCAGATACCTCTGTTTCTGTACAGAACATTTGAGGTTGCTTGTCACCTTCAGATGCTTCTGTTTCTGTATAGACTATTCCATGTATAATAAACTTTACATCATTCTGTACAAAATATTCCATGTATAATAAACTTTACATCATTCTGTACATACTATTCCATGTATAATAAACTTTACATCATTCACATGGATGACATATATTGAAGTAACAGATTACCCTTAAATACATGAACAGTGTACTTTGAGAAAAGCATGATGAAATTATTCCCAAACTTGGAAAACCAAGTTCAATCTTCAAGCCACTCCAAACTAAAGATCTCTTGAACCTCATCAATGGTGAGGTTATGAAGGGTAGATGCTTTGATGGACGACCATGCTTCACGCTGCCTGTCGCTATCAGATATGACTACACGTTTTAAAGATCTTGGTATTAGTGTAGGGACTTTATTGAATACTGAACACTCCCTCATGTCCAACGATTCTAAATTTGATAGCTGATCAAATTCAGTGGGAAGGTCCTGCAAATTTCTGCAATGTGAAATATCTAAATATTCTAGTTGCCCAAGTTTGCAAATGGAAGATGGCAGCCTCGACAGGCTTGGACAGGCAGACAATCTCAACACCCGAAGTGACTTTAACGATCCCATATCATCAGGTAAGTTTTGGATAAAATGACAATTAGTAACGGACAACCTCTGGAGGGAAGTTAAATTGCATAATTTGACTGGCAATTCCCCCAAATCACTGCAGTGATCGAAATTAATTTCCATAATGTTTGGAAATTTAAAGGGCTCAAGTTCCATATCCATTAGAGTGTTATTCCCAAGGCCCTCACATAAGCACACAGACAACTTTTCCAACTTCTCACAGGACCTACAGTTCTCATACAGAGGAGAAGTAATAATCACCTTATGAAGAAACAGAGACCTAATTTGAACAGGTGAAGAAAATCTTGGCAGCCCAGTAATATTTGCACGCATGGAACTGTAATTGTATACTATAAGAACTTTCAATTTTGGCGTCCTATGTAAAAATGTTGGAAGACAGTATTGATTTGCGGAAAAGAATAACGCCAAAGCTTCCACCTCAGGAAAATCAATTTGACTCCAATCTTGTTCTTGCATTGCACCTAAAAGGGTCCCAGAAAGATAAAACTCAATGTATGATGCTGATCAAAATGCTTATCAAACACCTTAGTAAACTTGGAAAATTAGTAAATTGAATTCATAATTATTGAATTTTCGTATGGAAAGGGAAAGAAAGCAGGTTTCATGAGCAGACATACCTGTGTAAATAGAAACAAAGTGAGTGCGAGATGCCTGATCTTTGAGAGTAGTTAACCATTCTGCGGGAATTTTATCCTCTTTGGAAGGCATGAAGAGCCTCTTAGGAGTGATAATGTTATCCTGGCTTGACAGGTACAAGGCTAAATCCCGCATTACATCATGTTGAGAAAAGCAGAGCTCAGCAGCACAGCTGAAATTGATTGCCCCACTCCTAACCCAATAAACTTTGTGTTAACCAAACCAATCATGGTATCTCATAAGCCACCTTTTATCTCTAGTTTGATACTAACATATATATTTCTCTTACTCTCCTGGTTCTCTTTCTAAAAAAAATCTTGTACACAATTTAGATTATAAACTTAGATTATGTTTATAAGCCTCAAGTTTTCTGGCGTGTTCATGATTTATCGAAGGATGCCAAAGCCCAAAAGCAGAATGATTAAAGTTAAGAAAGCATACATGAGGAGGCCGAAGCAATAACCAAAACAAATTCATATGCAGCAGTTAAAGTAAACAGGTTCCACAGTACATACCCTGGATAGCCCGTGAGATTCAGGAGATTTCGACTTGCAAGTTCTAGCAAGACGTCCAAAGCATCTGTCCATTCCATCTGGTGAACATATACCCAAATGTCCAATAATGTTTCCACGCTGAACTTTCTCCCTTTGGGAAAAGCCCCCAAATCCAAAAAGCACTGTTTATGTTTACCATCAAGCACATCTATACTCGTTTCCAAGCGTTTAAGAAGACTCTCCTTGTGATATTCTGATATAGATTCTGATTTTGAAAGTTTTCTCTGAGCATTGCTCCAAATTGGCCTGGGCTTACCGCGCAATGAGCTTCCAATGACCTTGAGGGCAAGTGGTAAGCCCTTACACTCTGCTGCAACCTATAACTATAGTGTTAGTTAAACTGTGCTAGTTGTCTGCATAAATCATTACTTTAAAACACTTGCTGGAGTTACATTTAAGGCATTTATTTTTAGATCGTAAATTTGGGTATTGATTGCAAAATTGGCATTTAGGTAAAAGAGGAGTAAGATGGAGAAAACGTTAAGGTATATGAGATAATGGAGAGTATGTATAATTCATACCTGTTTAACCAGAACCTCATTTTCTGTTGTCGGAATCGAACTCTTATCAAAGGCCCAGAAGCAGAAAAGAGACAGGGCATTAGCATCCTCCAACAGAGGCATCTTATACAAACGAGTACTACCTGTAATTCTAATGGTGGAATCTTGTCTGGTTGTGATAATTGTCTTGTATCCTTTTGCTTCAAACAACAGGTATTCCAGAGTTGATGTCGACCAGACATCATCCAAAACCACCAAAGTCGGCCGATATGTTCTTAACCTAAGTTTTTTCTGCAATTGGTCATGTGCGTACTCTATGCTCTGGAATTCAGGCACTCGGCCACCAATTATCTTCTCCCACATCGTCTCTAAGAGGCCTTTTACATTTGGATTAGATCGTTTCACTGGAACGAAAACTATATTGCTGAAAGAATCTGAGAATTGCAAAGAGAATAAACATTACAAACTAAGGCCATGACAACATAATATGGATGTCTGGATAACAGATTTAGGAAGACTGAAAATGTGGTTACCTTTGACTAGGTCATTGTTGCAAAGGGCTGATGCCAGAGTGCTTTTGCCGCTCCCACCTATCCCTGTTATTCCAAGGCGATCAACGTCATCCTGCAATAGAATTTGTTTGACGGCATTGATACAAGTCTCTAACCCAACTACAAATTCTGGCATATCCGGGACTTCCTGGAAGGTGGAGCTGACGGGCTGTTCAGCGATTTTAGCCGCCTCGAATTGTTGGCGAAGATCATTGACGGCTGCACTTAGTTTCTCCAAATGACCGGCAATTTTGGGCGAACCTTGAATTTCAATCAAATCTTTGATTTTCTCCTGAAATTCTCGAACCCTCTTTCCGTATCGCCACTTTCTGTATACATCACAGACGTGTAAATTGTCTCCTTCGTCCACAAGGCTTAAGCCATCTTGCAGGACAGCTTCAAATTCTCTGAACTGGCTGTATCTTGATGAATCTGAATTGGAAATAACCTCGACGTCATCAATCTCGCGCTTTAACGACTGAAGCTTGTCCTTCAGCTCTTTGCCCCCTGTTTTGCTGGAATAAATGACCTGAAATACTCCTATCAACCCTGTCACAAAGAAATCCATGCCCTGTTCCGGAATTGATACTACCAGATGAATTATTAGATGGATATCCTCACGACTATTTATATTGTGTCCCTTGACGAGCAAGTAACCGGGAAGGTACCGGAAACTTGCGTTTTATACCTACAGCAATTTTTTTTCATAAATGAACACATTTTATGAGCGTTGGAGTCCTCTATCAGAAGGAACTCAACCAGTGAATTACAACTCATAGTAATTAATTGACCTAAAGATTTGGAGAGGATCAATGTACTGGATAATAATAAAAATAATAAACCCCATTGAATCAGCGAATTAAAACTCATATCAGCTATTTGACCTAAAATTAACGAGGCATTTGAAGTGGATTAATGTAGTGGAAGTAGACGTCGCCAGCGCTAATGCACTGGGAAAATAATAATAATAAATTGGTAGACTTAACAAAAGGCAATGCACCGCAAAAATAATCAAAGGTTCAGAACTAATAATGCTAATGTAAATTGACTTGACTTTGGCAGATGTGGGTATGATGATGAATTCGATGTGGGTATGATGATGAATTCAATATTGCAAGGTCTACGTGGTTTCTTTTTAAAAAATTCAAGTGAACTGCGCGGATTTATGAGAGAGGACCGATAAAATAATCGTATTTATGTTTAATTAATTACTATAAGATAGGTCAAAGGGATTATTGAGCATAATAATGTTTAAAAAAATTTGCAGAACTAAAAAGTCTTCTATATAAAAATATAATGTATGAATATAAAATTACAATGCAAGAACATAAAATATACAATGTATGGAATGCTCTCACGAAGAAGATCAGGCTCATTTCTCCTAATGTATTATATGACGAAAAAAATCAAATTTCTCTCCCTTAACATTCCATACTCACTGAAAAGCACTGAAAAAAATTCCACTAAATAATTAGCCCATATTTGTCCACCATCATTGTCTTTATTGTAACTCTTAGTTAATGTTTTTACTACAATTTCCATTCACTTTTCTCTTTTACATTTTCTTTTTCTTTTTGTATTTTGTTAATTTTATTTTTATTTTGTTATTTTATTTTTATTTTTTTTAATTTAAGTTAAAATAGTAAGTTGATTGTTATTTGTTATTTTATTTTTATTTTTAAACTTAGGCTTTAATTTAAAAATGGGTTGAATTTAAGATTTAAGTGGTTTATTTTTTTATTTATTATTTTTTAATTATGAATAAATTACTGTTTATATTAAAATAGGGTTTTAGAATTTTAATTTAATTGTCTTTAGTTATTGATAGTATCAAAAGTTGTATTTTGTTACATTTTTTAGTGTGACACTTTTATCATTTATTAGACACATACTTGAATAATGATCATTAAAATATAATTATTAAACTAAAATTACTATAATATCAAAAAATAGTTAATTAAATAATAAAAAGGTATTAATATTATATATATATATATATTATATATATATATATATATATATTTAAAAGGTTATAATTAGAATTTTTATATTTTTAATTTTTAATTATAATTTATTTTTATTTAAATTATAATTTATATTATTTATTATTATTAGATGGTAATAGTTTAGAATTTTAGTGATCGAGAATTTTAATTTTTGTATATATAAATAAAAATATATGTGTTGAGAACCATTATTTATTAAGTATTCAAAAGTTTTTAAATTATTATTAAGTGAATGGTAGAATTTAATTTTTTTATATATTTTTTTAGTAATATATACAAATCAAAAGATAAAATTATTTTTCAAGTAGTTGTCTTTTTGTTTTTAATTAAAAGTGGATGATAGAGATTTAATCTTTATAAAATATTCATAGGCACAAAACGGAAGATCATATTTATTGTCAAAGTAGTTAAGTCTTTTTTGTTTTCTAATTAAATTCATTAATTAAAAAAATATCATATCAACAAGTATCATATTAAATGAGTTATGGTTTTATGCTTTTGTAGGCATTGATATTGAAAAGTGGTAGTATTGTAACAGAGTCCATTTATAAATTAAGCAAATCCATATGAATGGCAATCAATTTCTATTTAATTCTTATTTACATTGTTTTTTTTTTAAAATACATAAGGGTTTAATCTTATATACTAACTTTTTTATACATAATTATTTTATTATTATTATTATTTTTTTAAATAAAATTATAATATTAATTAATCTGGTATTATTATATATTATAATTTTATATTTTATTAGTATTTTATCATTTATTTCAATCTTAGATTCTATCATATACTAAATTAACTAAATTTTTATGCATTAAAATTGATATATAAAATTAACAAAAACCTTAAATTTTAATAAAAATTACCAAATTTTAAAACAGTTTTTTTGGCATTAAATTTTGATAAAATTTACTATTTTTTTTCTAACTTGATTAACCATGAGTCATACTAGTTGGTTCAAAACGTGTTGACAAATGAAATTTTATGTGATTTACGTTGAAGAATCTCTGGTAATTTTGACTAAACCATTAATAATTTCTGATAATTTTGTTTTTTCCATAATTAGTTTAGTATATTACTCGATGGTACTTCTAACCCTCTCCAGCTGCAAGCGATTCTCTGGCATAAATTTTTTCGTTTCAAACTTAAATATTTGTCATGGCAGGCAGCTAAATTGCCGACGACTATACACTCTTGTGCTCCCAATATTTTGAAGATAGTGACTGTTTTTTCAGGTGTATAGTCTCCAATCACGCGTTGCACTCCCCCGCCTGTGCTGTGAATGCTTTATTTAAGATAATAAGATTCTCTTGAAAAATCCAAGGATATTCGGGCTGTGTATATTAAGATCACTTGAAAAGTCGAAGGATATCCGGTTAAATTTTGGTTGTGCGTTTTCTTTTCCCTTTTACTGTTTCGTTAAATCAAGGAATGCAACGAGAAATGAATAAATAATGGCGGAATCTTCGAACCAGAAGTGTATGACAATCTGCAGAATTCAATATTGCGTATTAAATAATGAAACGCCGCCATATCCAGAGCAGCAGCGATATATTGTACTTTTCGCAGTGCGCCATGAAAACGAGGTATTACGTGCCGCAATTGTTATGTAGTATATTTATTACTTGGTGGGGTTCCTAGCAAATATGTTTGCCTTCATGCAGTAGTTGGAAGCCAATGACTATATGGTGGGTTAGGATTCTTTCCTTTTCCATTTCTTTCTTTTAAATTATAAATAATGTAAAGCTTGAACACGAAGGAAACTTTAAATTACATCTAAAATATTTTAAAATATAATAAATATCAGTGAATTAATAAATTAATTTAAGCAACGTAATCAAATCAAATAATTGATTTACCAATATTTAATAAATTTCTAAAGGTTTCTTAAATAGTGAATTAAAAATATATTTGTTCCAATTATATATATATTAGGACCGTTATAGTAATATATTAGATTGGTTTTTAGAGAAATAGTAGGGAAATTTAGAAAAGTTAAAATTAACTTATCCGAAAAAAATAAATTACAAAAGACAAATAAACAACTATTTTGGAAAGTTGAAGTAACTCATTATCCATTTAAATAATAAAAGAACTAATAATTCCCTAAACTATTTTTAATTTAATAAATGTTAAAAAAATATCATCACTTCAAGCTCTTTACCTCCAGTAAACCCTTGCGAGAAACGCAATGAAGCCAATCACATTTAATTGAACTGGAGTAGCGGTCGAAGTCATTTTGATAATATATATCACTGAACCCAGTCGCAATGGGGCCCATGCCATGATTACGCTCCACCGCCTTCGGACACAATGAGGCTGCTGAGGCCGCTCAGTTGCTGAATCAGCAGCGTTGTGAGGCATAATTGGAAATGAAAGTGAGGTATGGTTAGAATTTACGCGTTAAAGGAACTCAGACATTATCAGGGTTTACAAGTATTTTTTCTTTTATATAAGTTTATTTGATAAGGATGTTATACACGGAGTTGTTTTTAGTGTTATTTTTTAAATTTTCTAGTATTAAAATTTGGCTAAAAAAATTAAAGTGAAATATTGATTTGTTTTATTTAAATTGGTTTTTTGATTATATGTATGGATTCAACACTCTTAAAAATTTTTAGGGCACTTCAATTGTGTAGGGTTACCCATCAAACTTGTAATTTCACTAAATTTTTGTCATATCAGAAAATGTTCTAAAAAGACGCATTAAAGACAACTCAATTCACAAATACCCTTTACTTTTTTTATAAGTTTAGATTTTGGCAAGATTATGACAAAATCTGGCAAAATTTTTTGAAAATTTCTATCAAGATTTTAGGTACCCCAAGGGTTTTTGATAGTGCTAAATACAGTTCTACCATCAAAAAAACGATTCAAACACTACAACATTCCAATTTTTTTGTGGTATCGGTAGAGAACCCCATTTAGAATTATTAAAAAAATATATTTTAAAATAGTTATGGTTTTTTCGGCTTTTTAATTTTAATTAAAAAAATTATTGTAAAATTAAGTTAAAATAAAATATACTCAAAATCGGTTATAGTTTTAAAGCCATGTGGTATTGATAAATCACCCTATTGTAACAAAGTTTATTCTAGTATGAAGGAGATGGGTGATTCTATTTGTAGAAATTATGATGTAAATTTGCAACAACTCATGAAGTTTTAATCAAAATCACAAGACACAAACTTTAGATTTGCAACTACTCATGAAGTTTTAATCAAAATCACAAGACACAAAGCTATTCTACTGTTATGCTGAATTCAATTCACAATATAGAACATCAATCACAAACGTCAGATGAGAAATAACACACATGCACACGATATTTTTTCTTGGGGAAAGCAATCTATTAAAAACCCCTTGCTTATTTGCTTGCATTAATCTAATGAATAGGGATGTATTACAATTTCTTTACTCAACTGAGTGCAAGCTGCAAGTGAATAACCTATCTATCTGCTCACTACAAAGCTTTGAACTAGACTTAGTCAATTTTTTCCTTTGTTTGAGGCATTATTTCCTTACACAATTCCTTCATAAATTAGGCCCCTATTATTTAGGAATTTCTACAAAATGGATTGTGCAACTCCCAAAGTTTATCATGCAACACATGTACACTCAAGACTAGTCTACAATTGATGTTACACTGCCTTGGAATCTCCACCACAACTAGAGAACTCGAATTATTTGTATTCACTAGCTATTTTGGGTTGATTAATCAGTTAATTGGATGATCAGTAACTTTGACAAAGTCCCACTGCACAATTGACTTTCCACTAGTTCCTTCAATAGTTGGAACTAGTTTGACTGAAAACAACTTGAGATAACTGACCTTGATTGCTACAAATTATCAATCACACATGCTTAATTGAACTCTACCTCCTCCAACTCGAATTTACTAAGTAAACCAGGTGACACAAACCATGTCACACAAGTTAAATGCATCCAAGTTGTCTGCTGATGTGGAAATTTGAATTTTCTCAATTTAAACAAGACAAAATCAAATTGAGAATTTCTTGCTACTTTTTTCAACATTCCCTCTCAGCAAAAAAGGGATTATCAACCACCCATATCCTACACCTGTGGAACTCGAATTTCCCTCTTGACAAAGCCTTTGTTGAAATGTCAACATCTTGTTCCTCTATCAAAATGTGTTGTAGCAACAATATATGCCTCTACACACAGTCTCGCAAATGGTGATACCGGATATCTATATGCTTCGGTCGATCATGAAATACATGATTCTCATAGAGCTTGATGCAACTCTGATTATCACAGTAATCATAGTTGGATCCACCATCTGGCAAAACAGTCCCACAAGTATCTTTCTCATCAAAATCACCTCACATGTTGCTTGACTTGCAGTCATGTATTATGCTTTTGTCGAGCTAAGCACCACAGATCTTTGCTTCATGGTGGCTTCATGTCGTATTAGGAAACCGCTACGAACCCAACACTGAAAATTCCACCTAATGTACTCTTTCGATCTGATGGATTCCCCACCCAATCTGCATCTGTGAAGCCACACAACTTCACTCCCTTTCTTTGTTTGTGCCATAGTGTAAACTAGGTAGTGCCTCTGAGGTACCATAAAACATGCTTAGTTGTCTTCCAAAACAATTTGGTCGGCCTAACCATAGTTTGGCTCAGCTAGTTCACCGCATAGCACATATTTAGTAGTGTGTTCACAAGATACATTAGTGAACCCACTAGCTGTTGATAAATGGTAGCATCCACTTCCTCAACTGAAGTGGCATCCTCCTTCCTCTAGTTGGTCACTAGAGGTGTCTCCTTTGGTTTGCAACTCTCCATGTGGAACTTCTATAGTATCTCATTTGCATACCTTCCTTGAGAGACAAATGGTTCCCCATAACCTTGCCATACTTTCTACCCAAGGAAGTAGTGCATCAGACCCATGTCCTTCATTTCAAATTCCCTTGCAAGGTACTCCTTGCAAGATCTAATCAACTTCTTATCACTAGTTAAAATCAAATCATCAACAAATAAGACAAAAATAAACAATTTACCTTCTACCGAGATGTGATAGAGGTTTGCATCCACTTCACTTTTGGTGAAGCCCAAACAGGTGAGATACTTATCAATCCCAGTGTACCAAGCACAAGGTGTTTGTTTGAGACTATATAATGCTTGCTTGCATATGCACACATGAGACTCAACAAAATGTATCAAAACCTTCTGGTTGCTCAATGTACACCTCCTCCTCAATAACTTCATTGAGGAATGTTGTTTTTACATCCATCTGGTGGATCTTCCACCCCATTTGTGTTGCTAGAGCAAGATTTGATCTAATGGATGAGTACCTTGTTACAGGAGCAAAGGTCTCCTCATAACCAATTCCCTCAACTTGAGAGTACCCCTTGGCCACAAATCTGGCCTTATACTTCTCTATGCTTCCATATGTTGCATGCTTAACCTTGAAGATCCATCTCGAACCCACAATTAATTCATCCACTGGTCTTAGGACCACTTCCCAAACATTGTTCTTTACAATGGATCATATTCCTCCACCATTGCATCAACCTATACAGGTTGCTCTATTGCTTCCTCGAAAGAGGATGGCTCAATCTCTATAAACTCAGCCAATAGAGCCATGCAACTAGTGTATCAATCATGTGACCTTCTCCGTCTGCGCAAATTTGAAGGAGCTCCCAAATTTTCCCTCGCATCTTGCACAAGTCTATCAACGCCCTTTGTTCTTTTCATGCCTTCTCTAGATGGTTTTGTTTGAGTGGAGGTCTCCACTCTCTGATCCTCTACTTCTGGTTACTCCATGACTTCCTGAGGCTCCTCCTTTGGAGCTAAAATATCCTCTTTTGTGGGATCTGAAGCTCCCTCTCAAGAGAGCACCACGTCGCTTTCTCCTCATCAAATTTTACATCCCTTCGCACAACTGTCATTCTGAAGGATAGCAATTATACACGGTAGTTGTGGGGAGTTTCTGTGTAACCCACAAATACCCCCAATTCTGTTGTCGGCTCAAGATTATTCCTTGATTCTTTGGAGACATGGAAGTAAACACAGGCTCAAAAAATCCTAAAGTGTGACACATTCGGCTTTCTCCCCAAGAAATCCTCCTCCAGTGTAATCATGCCCAAAATCAAATGAGGACTCTGGTTTTGCAAATAGATTGTTGTGTTGGATGCTTCAGCCCACAAATGCAAACTGGTAGGCCTTGGTCATGCAACATTTCCCTCGTTGCTCCCTCAATGCTATGGTTCTTTCTCTTAGCCACCCCATTGTGTTGTGGGTTGTGGAGTGTTGTCAACTCTCATCGAATGTCTTCTTTCACGCAGAAATTTTTAAATTCATTCAACACATACTCACCTCCATTATCGCTCTTAAGGACCTTCACCTTTTTGTCAGTTTCTTTCCCAGCGAGTGCCTTGAATTCTATAAACTTGGAGAATGTCTCATCTTTCTTCTGCATGAAGAAGATCCAACATTTCTGAGAGAAGTCATCAATAAAAATGAAAAATATTTGTCTCTGGAAGTGGAGGTTGTCGAGAAAGACCCTTTCTAGAAATACATGGGATCCTTTCTAGGACTACATGTGCTTTATTGTCCCGATCATGGAAAGTGGATTTTGTGTACTTCCCCAAAGGACATCCTTTGCATACATCTTGTTTCTCAAGTGCTCCTTTAGGGAGGCCAGTGGTTATTTGTTGCATAATCTTCAAAGTGCCATGATGCAAATGGCCAAGTCGTTTGTGACAAAGTTCACCAACATTGTGGCCCTCCACTTTCTCTACCTTAGTGCTTAATGTAACATAGTCTTCCACATCTAACTTATACAGGTTCTTCACACAAACCTCGATCTACTTCACTTGTCCCATGGCCATGTGTCTCAGGAATGATTTCCCTTTGCTGAAGATCACATCATAACCAAAGTCTTCCAAAACTGCAACATAAGTGAGATTTTTCTTTAGGCCCAGAATGAACATGACATCTTTGAGTCTGAGACGGGAGCCTAATTCCCTTTGAAAGGTGATTGTACCAACTTCGGTCACGTTGTACCTTTTGTCGTCCCCCTACTCGATGTGCATCTGCAAATATTTCTCCTCCGAGTCTCTGAGAAACTCTCTACACCGTGTCATGTGGAACGATGCACCTGAGTCCAAGTACCACATGCTACCCATCATTGTGTTGGCCATGCATGTGATAAGGGTAAATTCAAGCTCAAACTGTGAAGCCAAGGCTTCACGTGTTGTTCCTCCTAAGGTATTCTTTCTTCCCTTTTTGTGTGGACACTTTGTGGCATAGTGCCCAAATTCATAACAATGGAAGCATTTAATTTTTAACAAATATTTCTTCTTGCCCCCTTAGATGGATTCTGGTTTGGTTTTAGATTTCTTCCCTTTTTCTTTCTTTGCCTTTCCAACCAATGCAAAGTTTTCTTCATCCTCGCCCTTGAATGAAATTCCATCTCTAGTATTCCACCTTATTTCCTTTTGTACCAAATCAAACCGTAAGTGTTCTCAATTCAGTAGTTTCTCCCTCCCGTTCATCGAATCTTGGTAACTATGCCAACTCTTAGGAAGGCCTAGAAGGGCTAGGCTTACCAAATCATCATCTAAAACAGTAACACCAACTCCTCCAAGCTCATCAAGAACTTGTGTCATTCTTCTGCATCTTGATATTTCGAAGTTTATCCTTGAGCACCAACTTCATGTGTTCACTACTATTCTGGAACAGAGCTGTCAATCCACATTGTATAAATAGTTTCTTTCCCATGGAGATTCATGACAATGTGGTTGGTACTCCCTCCAATATTATTCTCATCACCTTGGATACATCTTTATTCCACTGACCAAGGTTATGGACATCAGATTTCGTTGGCTTTGCAACATCTCTCTTGATGTTGTTGGCTTGATGGGGCCTGACCCAGGTTCGGAGTTAATTAGCCAAACAAATCCCTGTACTACTGTCTCTTTTGGCAACAGTCTGTGGAGTGCGGACTGAGGTTTCACCCGAAGTAGTATGGGGGGGTGCTGGAACTAGGTTTCAGCACCCTTGAGATGTTTGAGGGTTTGATTTGGTCCAACTTCTCGTCCTTGCACGCAGGTTGCTTCGGCACTTCCCTGGCCTTCGCGCCCTGATATACTTGCCTTTGCGCAACCCTAATGTTGGGTCCCTATAATACTAGTGATTACCCCATTAATATTATAGTTGCATCCCTTATTAATATTGTTGTGCCCCTATTATCTCCATATTGTTATTACTGTGCCCCATAGAATCCCTCTATTGTTATTTTTGTGGCTTTATATTGTTATTGTTAGGTCGGATGGGTTATATTGTGGCTCCTTAGACTCCTATATATAGAAAGGAGGTTTTGTCATTTGAATCATCGAAGAATTGTTCATTTATGTAATGTAAAGGAGGTTGCCCCCTCAAGGAGGTTGAATTCTAAGGCGTTGATCTATCTTTTCTATCTTTTCTTGAGTTGGTTTCATAAAACCTAACTAGGGGATGTGGGGTTTCCGCGTTGCTGGAGTAGCGCTCTACGCTATTTCCCTAAGTCACACCTGAGATCTTACCTATCTTCCTTCCCAGTTAGTTATCTTAACGGAAATAGAAACCTTGTGGTATATTTATTTATATACACATATAAGTTCGTGCAGAAAATAAATAGTACACTTGCAATTTATACCCAATAATACATTAAACAAGAAAATATACACAGGAATATGGTAAACTTCTCTTTATTAATTCTTCCAATAGTTACAGACTTGACATGCCCTGCGCACTCAGCTGTAGGGGTTCGCGCACTCAACTACGGACTACTAGGCCTCTCCACACTCAGCTGCAGAGCCTTCTCCTATACTATGACCCAACGACACACTTTACACTTCGACTCAATCTCTTAGACTAATCATCCTCCTTTTCCTTTTCTATACTATCTTCTACACTTAGAGCCTCGCTCTATTTATACAATCCCATGGTCTGCAAACCATGGGTAGGTCTATTAAGCCAACATTACACTACAAAAATGAGGGTGGACAACCCTATGACTATATTATGACTTCGCGCTCCGTGCCCACAATTCATGGATCTTTTACAAAGGATTTGGTCAAAACTTGGGCTTTAAGCCCCAAAACATGCCTTGGGGAGAATTCCATGCCCAACAGGCCCCCAACACAAACATCGTGACTCGCCCTCGAGTCATTCTGTCGGCATAGAGATCTTCATGTGGAGTCCCTCTAACTCTGTTCGAACCACTGCAAGGTCTGCAGCACACTGAGTGACTGCCCGTTAGATGTCCTGTATGCATTGTTCCAAGACCTCGGTGTCGGAACTGCTTCCCTGCATCTGTGCCTATGTCCCCTGCATTTGTGCAAGATTTCCCTTAATTATTGTTGTGATGGTGAAGGCCTCATCGATGCAAATCATCAACCACCAGGATGGGAAATTTATCTTTGACTCTCAACTTATTGAGGGCCCTGAAGTGTGGACACATCCACCATTCCCCATCTTTCTTGAGTACCATGACCACCGGTGATGAATAAGGACTAATGCTGGGACGTATGACACCTGCTTCCAAAAGTTCCTTGATTATTTTTTCTATTTCATTCTTTTGGGTGAACGGATATCTGTATGGGCACACATCTGGGGGTTGGGCCCCAGGAACCAAGGTGATGCTATGATCATGTTCCCCTCTCGAGGGTGGAAGCTCATGAGGCTTGTCAAATACCGACAGATGGTTATTTAAAATCTGTTGCATCTCAGGATGAATCTGTAGGGACTTGGGTTCGACTGCCTGGATGGCATTAAATTGAGCTATAACTCCATGATGGCCCTTTTTTAGCAATTTTTCCATCCTATGCGAGCTGATGATAGAGGGAGCTCCCACCTGGAGTCCACGGAGGGTATGTGTGGAGTTGTTCTGCTCAAAACTCATATATAACTCCTTGAAATCCATTGTGATTGGCCCAAGAGTGCAAAGCCATTCAGCCCCGAGGACAATGTCGCACCCACCCATGTGTATGGAAAACATGTGGGTCTTCAACTGATAATCCCCCATTTGAAGTTTGACATTTTCACAGCGGCCTTCACATTTCATTGTGCCCCCATCCGCAATTTGGACTTGGAAGTTAGAAATTGCTCGTACAAAACAATGCACTGCTTCCGCAACTTTTTGATGGATGAAATTATGTGTACTTCCACTAGCAATCAAGACTACTACTGGGCGATGTTTAATAAAACCTCTGATTTTGAGAGTTTGGGGTGAAGAAATCCCTGCCAAAACATGCAGTGAAATAACTGGTTCGTCAGGGACATTGTCCTTTTGGTTGTCCTCGTCTACCGCCTCAGGTTCCTCAAGTGGTGGATCTTCCTCCGATGAGCTGTAATCATTGGCATCAATTTGAAAAAATTTGGGATCCTTGCATTTGTGACCTGGGGAGTATTTTTCATCACAGTAGTAACATAATCATTGCTTTCTTCTTTCGACCATTGCCGCAGGTGACACCTTTTGAACTTGAAGTGTTTGAGTTGTGCTGTGAGCCTGTGGGGGGCGACCCTTGGCGGTGAAATTTGGGCGAATGTGCTAGTCTATTAACGCACGTTCCATGTTACGAGCTACCTTGCAAGCCTCCATCCATGTGGTAGGGTGGTGCAGTTGGACGTGGGCTTTTATGGCCTTTTTAAGACCACTGATAAAACATTTCGTGTAGAACACATCTGAGAGACCCCTAGTGCGAAATGTTAAGGCTTCAAAGGCTGTAATATATTCATCCACTATGCCCGTCTGTCGGAGCTTAGTAAGACGACCCAAAAAAGAAGATTCTTGTCAAAGCGGTCTATAAGAGCTTTTTTGAAGGAGGCCCAAGTCATAAAAGGTGCATTGCAACGTTGATGCCATTGCCACCTTTCATTGTCCAAGTACATGCTCCCCACCATAAGCTGAGTCTCATTATCTAAGATGTTATTCAGATTGAAATACTGCTCCATTTGTGCTATCCATGCTACCGGGTGAGAACCATCAAATTTATGCATATCCAACTTGGGAGGTCGTGGACGGGATTGTTGTTGGGGGCCCCATAGGTGAAGAGAATGGCTAGACTCACCCTCACTATGCACATTGCCAATATATGCCTCCTCATGGGCTTCCTCCTTACCCTTCGGGATTATGCTCGGGATTAGGTGAGTTAGTCTCTCAATCTGATTTTGGAGGGATTGCAAGGATTGTTCAAGTTTGTCCATCCTCTCATTGGCCATAGCTTGAGCTCTAGTTTCTACCATGCACCGTCCTGATGTTCTTGAAATGTGGGACTGCCAAATTTTTTTTAATAAGAATTGAACGGTACCACCGTGTTCAGCTCATCGTCCTGTTTCTGATGGGCTAGGTCACCAATAAGCGCCCTGGGAATACTCAAAATGTCAATGCTGCCAAAAGTCTTGCGAAAATCATGCTTCGGTATAGGAACCCCACACGACTACTCAAAATAGGTGGATCTGAGGGATCTGAATGGTGGCTCGGATAGCTTTGAGTGGTGGCACAGATTGTTGCTGCGGATCTGATGGATCTAATAGATCAGACTGTTGTCTGCTGCTGCTGCACCCTTTTGCGTGAGCGGATCTGGCAGAGATGATGCGTGATCCCAAGATAGAAAAGGGAACTATGGTCTCGAGGAGTGTCAAGTGCTACAGATCGTAATATACATAAGGGTCTGACAGTAGTACTCAGCCCAATGTTTCAGGGCTCTAACTAAGGAGGATCAACTGTACCCTTAGCCGTACAACCCGACTACCCTATCGTACGAGTGAGTAATCTCTCCGAGTGTTGTTCTCGGTGTACTGTAGCAGCAAGACGACCGAATGTTTATCTATGGCTAGGTTGCAGAGGAGCTACGGGGGCTTCCGATATACCCATAACGTACTTGGAAGACAGTCCGTACGCGGTTCTGTCTAATGCGATACTACTCGAAGGGGTACCCACAGGGGTTACAAGGGAGTCCAACAAGTGTGACCACCTCTTGTGTTTCCCGCATGCATGCCTCCCCAAATCTGCAGGTTTATGCGCTCAACGACATATGCCGTGGTCTAAAGACGCCGAAACACGTCTCTAGCCAAAAAAAAAATTGCTAAGAAATGGAGTTCCCACCGGCCCTGGAAAGTGCTCTGATACAACTTGTTATGCTCTTAACCTGCAAAAAGATACCCAAATACAAAATATGCAAAGAAAGATACCCAGAACATAGAATAATGAGAGTCAACAGCAATATTTTATTATTCAGAAAGCAATGCTCACTGGCCTCTTCGAGGGGGCAACCTCCAATAGAGCAGAGCTCGATTCAAAAGTAAGACACGATGTTCCTCGCAAGGAGTCTCTATTCTTTATATATGACTCATACATGCAATACCATGGATCAATACCATGGGTTTTATTAATACCATCTATCTAATACCATGGCCCATTTGCAACTAACTGTGGTCCCGTCATTAATTACGGGTTAACCACTTACAATTATTAATATGGGCTTTATTGACTCTTTATTATGACGTGATCCCACTACATAAATAAGGGGGTTAGGGTGGGACCCTAATAAGCTCGAAAAATCTTGAAGTGTGACACATTCGGATTTCTCCCCAAGAAATCCTCCTCTAGTGTAATCATGCCTAAAATCAAATGAGGACTCTGGTTTTGCAAATAGATTGTTGTGTTGGATGCTTCAGCCCACAAATGCAAACTAGTAGGCCTTGGTCATGCAACATTGCCCTCGTTGCTCCCTCAATGCTATGGTTCTTTCTCTTAGCCAGCTCATTATGTTGTGGGTTGTGGAGTGTTGTCAACTCTCATCGAATGTCTTCTTTCACAGAGAAATTTTTAAATTCATTCAACACATACTCACCTCCATTATCGCTCTTGAGAACCTTCACCTTTTTGTCGATTTCTTTCCCAGCTAGTGCCTTGAATTCTATGAACTTGGATAATGTCTCATCTTTCTTCTACATGAAGAAGATCCAACATTTATGAGAGAAGTCATAAATAAAAATGAAAAACTATTTGTCTCTGGAAGTGGAGGTTGTCGAGAAAGGCCCTTTCTAGAACTACATGGGATCCTTTCTAGGACTACATGTGCTTTATTGTCCCGACCATGGAATGTGGATTTTGTGTACTTCCCCAAAGGACATCCTTTGCATACATCTTGTTTCTTAAGTGCTCCTTTAGGGAGGCCAGTGGTTATTTGTTGCATAATCTTCAAAGCGCCATGATGCAAATGGCCAAGTCGTTTGTGACAAAGTTCACCAACATTGTGGCCCTCCACTTTCTCTACCTTAGTGCTTAATGCAACATAGTCTTCCACATCTAACTTATACAGGTTCTTCACACAAACCCCGATCTACTTCACTTGTCCCGTGGCCATGTGTCTCAGGAATGATTTCCCTTTGCTGAAGATCACATCATAACCAAAGTCTTCCAAAACTGCAACAGAAGTGAGATTTTTCTTTAGGCCCAGAATGAACATGACATCCTTGAGTCTGAGACGAGAGCCTAATTCCCTTTTAAAGGTGATTGTACCAACTTCAGTCGCGTTGTACCTTTTGTCGTCCTCGTGCTCGATGTGCATCTGCAAATATTTCTCCTCCGGGTCTCTGAGAAACTCTCTACACCGTGTCATGTGGAACGATGCACCTGAGTCCAAGTACCACATGCTTCCCATCATTATGTTGTCCATGCATGCGATAAGGGTAAATTCAAGCTCGAACTGTGAAGCCAAGGCTTCACTTGTTGTTCCTCCTAAGGTATTCTTTCTTCCCTTTTTGTGTGGACACTTTGTGGCATAGTGCTGAAATTCATAACAATGGAAGCATTTAATTTTTAACAAATATTTCTTCTTGCCCCCTTAGATGCATTCTGGTTTGGTTTTAGATTTCTTCCCTTTTTCTTTCTTTGCCTTTCCAACCAATGCAAATTTTTCTTCATCCTCGCCCTTGAATGAAATTCAATCTCTAGTATTCCACCTTATTTCCTCTTGTACCAAATCAAACTGTAAGTGTTCTCAATTCAGTAGTTTCTCCCTCCCATTCACTGAATCTTGGTAACTATGCCAACTCTTAGGAAGGCCTAGAAGGGCTAGGCTTACCAAATCATCATCTAAAACAGTAACAACAACTCCTCCAAGCTCATCAAGAACTTGTGTCATTCCTCTGCATCTTGATATTTCGAAGTTTATCCTTGAGCACCAACTTCATGTGGTCACTACTATTCTGGAACAGAGCTGTCAATGTCTGCCACATTGTATAAATAGTTTCTTTCCCATGGAGATTCGTGACAATGTGGTTGGTACTCCCTCCAACATTATTCTCCTCACCTTGGATACATCTTTATTCCACTGACCAAGGTTATGGACATCAGATTTCGTTGGCTTTGCAACATCTCTCTTGATGTTGTTGGCTTAATGGGGCCTGACCGAAATTCGGAGTTAATTAGCCAAACAAATCCTTGTACTACTAGCTCTTTCGGCAACAGTCTGCGGAGCGCGGACTGAGGTTTCACCTGAAGTAGTATGGGGGGGTGTTGGAATTGGGTTTCTGCACCCTTGAGATGTTTGAGGGTTTGATTTGGTCCAACTGCTCATCCTTGTACGCAGGTTTCTTTGCGCACTTCCTTGGCCTTAGCGCCCTAATATACTTGCCTTTGCAGAACCCTAACGTTGGGTCCCTATAATACTAGTGATTACCCCATTAATATTGTAGTTGCATCCCTTATTAATATTGTTGTGCCCCTATTATCCCCATATTGTTATTACTGTGCCCCATAGAATTCCTCTATTGTTATTGTTGTGGCTTTATATTATTATTGTTAGGTCGGCTGGGTTATATTGTGACTCCTTAGACTCCTATATATAGAAAGGAGGTTTTGTCATATGAATTATCGAAGAATTGTTCATTTATGTAAAGTAAAGGAGGTTGCCCCCTCGAAGACGCTGAATTCTAAGGCGTTGATCTATCTTATCTATCTTTTCTTGAGCTGGTTTCATAACACCTAACTAGGGGATGTGGGGCTTCCGCGTTGCTGGAGTAGCGCTCTATGCTATTTCCCTAAGTCACACCTGAGATCTTACCTATCTTCCTTCCCCAATTAGTTATCTTCCCGGAAATAGAAAACTTGTGTTATATTTATTTATATACACATATAAGTTCGCGCAGAAAATAAATAGTACACTTGCAATTTATACCCAATAATACATTAAACAAGAAAATATATGCAGGAATATGGTAAACTTCTCTTTATTAATTCTTCCAACAGTTACAGACTTGACATGCCCTGCGCACTCAGCTGTAGGGGTTCACGCACTCAGCTACGGACTACTAGGCCTCTCCATACTCAGCTGTAGAGCCTTCTCCTACTCTATGACCCAATGACACACTTTACACTTCGACTCAATCTCTTAGACTCATCATCCTCCTTTTCCTTCTCTATACTATCTTCTACACTTAGAGCCTTGCTCTATTTATAAAATCTTATGGTCTACGGACCATGGGTAGGTCTATTAAGCCAACATTACACTACAAAATGAGGGTGGAGAACCCTATGACTCTATTATGACTTCGTGCTCCATGCCCACAATTCACGGAGCTTTTACAAAGGATTTGGTCAAAACTTGGGATTTAAGCCCCAAAACATGCCTTGGGGAGAATTCCATGCCCAATAGGCCCCCAACACAAACATCATGACTCGCCCTCGAGTCACTCTGTCAGCATAGAGATCTTCACGTGGAGTCCCTCTAACTCTGTCCGAACCGCTACAAGGTCTGCATCACATTGAACGACTGCCTGCTAGATGTCCTGTATGCGTTGTTCAAAGACCTCAGTGTCGAAACTGCTTCCTTGCATCTGTGCCTATGTCCCCTGCATTTGTGCGAGATTTCCCTTAATTATTATTGTGATGGTGAAGGCCGCATCGATGCAAGGATGAACGCGCTCCTTCAGGACAGCTTCTTTGTGCCGTGTCGCATCCACCGGTTCTTTCAGCACTTTGGCATGTTACATCCGTGCGAGCCTCTGAGGGAGGGCCACCGTCTGTGCAGTTCCTTTGACGTTGTCATACTGCTGCTGGAGTTCATGCGCCTCTGTCTTTAAGCATTGGATGTTGGGGTCCTCCTATAGATTCATGAGGACCTCAAATGATTCCTCCAAAATTTTGGTACAATCCCTTATTGCACTGTTGATCTCGTCCAGTCCTGTTGTAACAGCATCGGCGCGCCGTTCTCTTACTTCTGGAGGGGTGGATGGCAACGCCTTCAATCGCAGCTCTGCGATTTGAAGGTTCAACTCCAGCTATACCTTCGTCATTTCTTCTCGCCCTTCGTGCACCCCTACTGCTAGCCTGTGGGTGCGTGCCACTTCTAGTGTGTCTGTTGGAATGGCTAGCTCAGGGACGCTTTGATAAGCTTCGTCCAATACCTATACCAGTTGCCGATTCTACGACACCACTTCGTCGCGCTGTAAGATCAATTGTTCCATGTTGATCTTCTACTCGCTTAGTACTTGTGGCCTAAAATTGCCCTATTGGATTTCTTCTTCCAACGTTCTGCGAACCGTCGTATCTACCAGTCCTATCATGCGTAGACTAGGCATTTCATGCTCTATGGGGATTACAACGTTCGCTTCATACTCCAACCTCGGAGATGCCTGCGCCATCAGGTTCTTACACGCAATCCTATAAGCTTGTAGAACTGCTGGTACGTGCAGGTCCCAGTCAGTCCACTTCGCATTATGGACCTTGTTCAGCGCTTCGCATAATTTGTTAAAGGCTTTTGCGTGGATAACCTTATGTGTACTTGGTCTTTCCATACTTCGTGGTTCCAACTGGAGGGGTCATTCGTGCCATTGCCTTGCTCGCACCTGCTTACTGACTATGTCTCCTAACGCGAAGACTGTGTGCATCCGCGCAGGTTTTGCACCATATCCCTGCATCCATCTGGATAGGTGGGCGCGCGGACCATTTCATCTAGAAATCTTGTTTGTTAATCGCATTTGAGGCTTCCCAAACTGCATGCACATCATCCTCCTGCATTTGGGCCAGTCCTTAAAGATTCTTTGGTGCATACCCCACCACCTCACAGGCGTAGCGCGCAGTACCCATTTCAAAGCTTCGAAACGTTGTTGTTCCAGCACTTTTCTTTCAAATTTGTTCAGGAAGTCATCTACCTCACTTAACCCATCATACGTAGGCAGATCCCTTACCTCCGTTGATACACAATGTAGAGATCTCGTCATCATGTTACAGTTCAATGTGGTTACCTTGTGTAACCAGTTCTGCGAGCGTTCTATCTCTTCATCAGAATCCAATGTGCAGGAGCTTTCACGCTCCCATGAGATTTGTCCATCCGCGGTCGGATTCACCCAGTGTTGTTCTCACACGATTATCTTGTAGATGCAATCCAAAATATCATCGTTGTCGTAGTCGCGCACCGGCTCTGTGTAGCGCAATCCTTCTGCTGGGTCCAAAGGTACAACTACGCATAAAGACTTTTTCTCAAAAATCATCTTGCGCTTCTTCAGATTTATCACCCCATTCATGTTAGTGGCCCAATCTATTCCTAATAGCATGAGGTAGGGATTAATTTCATCAACAATCTCTATCACTTCGAAATCTACTAGCGCGTTTGCTCCTTTGATATCTACTGTTATTCCCTGCAATCTCCCCATAGGTAGGATATTTTGTTGGTTCGCCATTCACACTTGGATAGGAGACCATTGTAGCGTAGGCCTTCCCATGCGCTCCCATGTCTGCTTCGGCAGGACATTCGTGTCTGATCCTAGATCCAAAATCACTTGGTCCATCTCATATTCTCCAATCTACGCAATCAATCTCATCTCCCGTCCTGTTCGCGTCCTGTGCTTTCCGAGCTTTTGGACTACGCGTGGTTCTCATAGTGCGATCCCAGCGCATCTATTTATGAGTTCCTGCAACCCCTTTATAGCCTTGTTGTCGTGCAACAACTTCATGCATGTTTCCAGGAATATGGTGAGCATTGATGGGTCCATTCTCGGCTCTGGTTTATCTTTACTTTTTGAAGTGGAGGCATCAATGAAGCTCTTCTTGGCTTCCATGAAGGTTTCCTTAGCACGCTCCAAATCAAACTCTGGTTCCTTCATTGGAGCCTTGCGAACCCAAGTATTTTGTTTAGGCTGCTTACTTTTTTCATCCCCTATCGTAATTCCACTTTGGAGCACAATATTTACATTAGGGTCTTCCTCGCATGGCTCAAACCTCATCATTTGCAGGTTCTGAGTCGAGGGAGGTTGGAGTGCTCCTTTATCGTGTAACCTCTCTATCAGTGTGGGACAATCCTCAGTCTCATGATCAAACAATGTACAATACAAGCATGATGGTCGCGTTGGATTCATACAATCGTGGGCATAATGTCCTGGCCCTCCGCAATTGTAACATATCAGTTGTCTGCGACCTCTTCCTGTTCTTCCTCCACCTTCGCCTCGTCCGCGCCCCTGAAATCCAATTCGCGCCATCCTGCGTTTTGGTCAAGGGGCCGTGTTTCGGCCTGAACTCTATAGGTAGGAGTATGATCCATCATCAACTCACAACTTCTACAGGCGTGCTCATCATGTCCCACTGATCTATAGAAATTACAAAACAATTGTTGTGAATTCTGTGTGTACTTCTGCAATAAATGGCAGTTATCTGTAGCATGCTTTCCTCCTATCTGACAAATCGCACACCATAGTGTAGGTGTTGCACTTGGTCTTTTTTGTGTCTTCGGTCTCAATAGCATTGGTCCTCCTCCCACGAGGTAATTCACGAACACCAGGCAGTGGTCCTTGTCATGTCCCTGACCCTTGCACTTTACGCACCATACCTCATCGCGCACTTTTGGGCAAGGTGTCCTTTCTTGTTTCAAACTCTGCATCTCAAAGCACAAGTTTTTCAACTACGTGTGAATCTGTTGAACTCCCAGGTTGGGATCCTATATCGGGGTCTCGTGTAATCTCATTGTGACCTCCAAGGCTTCGGCCTGAGTTGTTAGCCTATGTTGTGACAACATGTTCCTTAGATGTGGTGTTAACGATGCTACAAACCATTCACAGTGTTGTCCATCTGTCAATGTCATGTTAGCTTTGCAAATTGTGCACTTCAGTCTTTGATCCAGCTCCCAAGGGTTCTCACCTAGTAGCATTTTGATTTCCTTAGACCTAATGATCAACTCCGCCTCTGACTTTAGCTTGCTAAATTCTTTGTTTAGCGCAGCTTGGATATATGTGATCCCCGCATTCGGATTGTCATTGGAATGCTTAATGTACCAGGTCAACGTGCGATCCTACAGAGTGCTGACCAACGTTTCTTTCTTTATATTGTCATTCGTGACTCCCTGTGCTTCCCATACAGCTTTTAGCATGAACCAAAACTGGTCTGGATCTTCATTCCCTACTCCCTTGAACATTAGTAACTTTATCGCGCTCGCCATATTGCTTTGCGATGGTGGTGGAGGTGGCATGGGTGAAGATGGGGTGAATATGGTGAAACTAGTGACAATGTGGGTGGGGGTGGTATGCGCGGAATTCTCTACTCTATCAAATTAATCGCACTTCTTAATGAGCAAGTAACCATAAAAGTACCGGAAACTTGCCTTTTATACCTATGACAATTTTTTCATAAATAGACACATTTTATGAGCATTGGAGTCCTCTATCAGAAAGAACTCAACCAGTGAATTACAATTCATAGTAATTAATTGACCTTAAGATTTGGAGAGGATCAATGTACTGGATAATAATAAAAATAATAATGACGTGGTGGTAAACCCCATTGAATCAGCGAATTAAAACTCATATTAGCTATTTGACCTAAAATTAATGAGGCATTTGAAGTGGAAGTAGACGTCACCAGCGCTAATGCACTGGGAAAATAGTAATAATAAATTGGTAGACTTAACAAAAGGCAATGCACCGCAAAAATAATCAAAGGTTCATAATTAATAATGCTAATGTAAATTGACTTTGACTTTGGCAGATGTGGGTATAATGATGAATTCAATATTGCAAGGTGTACGTCGTTTCTTTTAAAAAAAATTCAAGTGAAAGTGCGCGGATTTATGAGAGGAGAGATAAAATAATGGTATTTATGTTTAATTAAGGAATATAAGATAGGTCAAAGGGATTATTGAGTATAATGATGTCTATAAAATATTGAAGAACCAAAAAGTCTAAATAGTCTTTTATATAAAAATATATTGCATAAATATAAAAGCATAAATATAAAAGGTACAATGTAAGAACATAAAAGATACAATGTATGGAATGTTTTGACGAAAAATTTCTCATGACATCCAATATGACGAAGAGAATCAAACTCATCTCTCCTAACATCCCATACTCACTGAAATGAAAAAAATTCCACAAAATAATTAGTCCATATTTATCCACCATCATTGTCTTTATTGTAACTCTTAGTTAATGTTTTTACTACAATTTCCATTCACTTTTCTCTTTTACATTTTCTTTTTCTTTTCTGAGCATAGTTTGTATTTTGTTAATTTTATTTTTATTTTTTTTAATTATAGGTTAAAATAGTAAAAGTTGGTTTGTATTTTGTTAATTTATTTTTATTTTTTTAAACTATAGCTTAAAATATTAAAAATGGGTTGAATTAAGTGTTAAGTGGGTATGATTTCTATAATATATTTTTTTTAATTAGAAATAAATATGTTTATATTAAGATAGGGTTTTAGAATTTTAATTCAATGTTTTAAGTTTAATTATGAATGTTATAAAAGTTGTTTTTGTCTGATATTTTGGGTGGACATTTACTTATCATTAAAGAGAACCTGAATAATGATCATTAAGATATAAATTATTAAACTAAATTAAGATTATAAACTATAAAAATAGATAAATAAATAATAAAAACATATATATAATAATTTACGTTATTAAAAGGTTAATAAATTAGAATTTTTATATTTTTTATTTAATATATTTTTTTTTTAATTAAATATAATTTTATATATTAATATTAGATGGTTAATAGTTTAAAATTTTATTGCTCAAGAATATTAATTTTTGTATATATAATAAAAAGTATATGTGTGTATGAGAAATATTATTAAAAGATATTTAAAAGTTCTAAATATTATTTAAGTGAAGATAGATTTTTTTTTTAATATTGTTTTAGTATATATACAAGTCAAAAGATAAAATTATTTTCAAGTAGTTGTATTTTTGTTTTTAATTAAAAGTGGATAATAGAGATTTAATCTTTATAAAATATTCATAGACACAAAATTTATTGTCAAAGTAGTTAGGTCTTTTTTGTTTTTTAATTAAATTCATTAATAAAAAAAAATATCATATCAACAAGTATCATATTAAATGAGTTATGATTTTATGCTTTTGTAGGCATTGGTATTGAAAAGTCGTAGTATCTATTGTAACAAAATCCATTTATAAATTAAGCAAATCCATCATGAAATGAGATCAATTTCTATTTAAATTCTTATTACATGTTTTTTAAAATATATATGTTTAACTTATATATTAACTATTTTATACATTTATTTATATTATTATTTTTAAATTAAATTAATAATTTAATTAACCTGTATTATATTATAATTTTATATTTCGTAGATATTTATAATTTATTCATCTAGTTACTAGATTACTAATTATTATTACTAATGAACTAAATTATTTATGCATTAAAAAAATATAAAATATAATAAAAAATTACCAAACTTTAAAACAGTTTTTTTTATTAAATTTTGATAAAAATTACTAATTTTTATTTCCCAACTTTACTAAACCACTAATAATTACTGGTAATTTCGTTTTTTTTTCTCTAATTAGTTTAGGGTATTACTCTATCGAGGGTGCTTCTAACGCTCTCCAGCTGCAAGCGATTCTCTGGCATAAATTTTTTCGTTTTCAAACTTAAATATTTGTCATGGCAGGCAGCTAAATTGCCGACGACTATACACTCTTGCGCTTCCAATATTTTGAAGATAGTGACTGTTTTTTCAGGTGTATAGTCAGTCCCCAATCACGCGTTGCACTCCCCCGCCTGTGCTGTGAATGCTTTATTTAAGATAATAAGATTCTCTTGAAAAATCCAAGGATATTCGGGCTGTGAATGTTAAGACCACTTGAAAAGTCGAAGGATATCCGGTTAAATTTTGGTTGTGCGTTTTCTTTTCCCTTTTACTGTTTCGTTAAATCAAGGAATGCAACGAGAAATGAATAAATAATGGCGGAATCTTCGAAGCAGAAGTGTGTGACAATCTGCAGAATTCAATATTGCGTATTAAATAATGAAACGCCGCCATATCCAGAGCAGCAGCGATATATTGTACTTTTCGCAGTGCGCCATGAAAACGAGGTATTACGTGCCGCAATTGTTATGTAGTATATTTAGTACTTGGTGGGGTTCCTAGCAAATATGTTGCCTTCATGCAGTAGTTGGAAGCCCATGACTATATGGTGGGTTCGGATTCTTTCCTTTTCAATTTCTTTCTTTTAAATTATAAATAACATAAATAATGTAAAGCTTGAACAGGAAGGAAACTTTGAATTACATCTAAAATATTTTAAAATATAATAAATATCAGTGAATTAATAAATTAATTTAAGCAACATAATCAAATAAATAAATTGATTTCACTCATATTTATTAAATTTCTAAAAAGTTTCTTAAAATAAGTGAATTAAAAGTATATTTGTATCAAAATTATTATATATATATATAGAAAGTTATAGCAATATATTAGTATTGGTTCTTAATGAAAAATAGTTGGAAAGTTTAGAAAAAAAATAAATTACAAAAGACAAATAAACAACTATTTTGGAAAGTTGAAGTAACTCATTATCCATTTAAATAATAAAAGAACTAATAATTCCCTAAACTATTTTTAATTTAATAAATGTTAAAAAAATATCATCACTTCAAGCTCTTTACCTCCAGTAAACCCTTGCGAGAAACGCAATGAAGCCAATCACATTTAATTGAACTGGAGTAGCGGTCGAAGTCATTTTGATAATATATATCACTGAACCCAGTCGCAATGGGGCCCATGCCATGATTACGCTCCACCGCCATCGGACACAATGAGGCTGCTGGGGCCGCTCAGTTGCTGAATCAGCAGCGTTGTGAGGCATAATTGGAAATGAAAGTGAGGTATGGTTAGAATTTACGCGTTAAAGGAACTCAGACATTATCAGGGTTTACCAGTATTATTATTTTTTTATAAGGATGTTATACGAGGAGTTGTTTTTGTGTTATTTTTTAGATTTTTTAGTATTGGAATTTGGTGAAAATTTTGAGGTGAAATTTTGATTTGTTTTATTTAAATTGGTTTTTTGATTATATATATGGATTCAACACTCTTAAAAATTCCTAGGGCACTTTGATTGTGTAAGGTTATCCATCAAACTTGTAATTTCAAGTCACATCGGAAAAGCTTCTAAAAAGGCGCACTAAAGACAACTCGGTTTACAAATACCCTTTACTTTTTTTATAAGTAAGGCGCACTAAAGACAACTCCGTTTACAAATACCCTTTACTTTTTTTGTAAGTTTATTTGATAACGTAGATGTTATGTTGCCCGCTTGATAGACTAAGTGTTGTTAGATTTTGGCAAGATTATGACAAAATCTGGCAGAAATTTTTGAAAATTTAGATCAAGATTTTAGGTACCTCAAGTGTTATTGATAGCGCTGAATACATTTCTACCATCAAAAAAACAATTGAAACACTACAACATTCTAATTTTTTTGTGGTATTGGTAGAAAACCCCATTTAGAATTATTAAAAAAAAAAAATTTAAATAGTTATGGGTTTTTTCGCTTTTTAATTTTAATTAAAAAAATTATTGTAAAATTAAGTTAAAATAAAATATTTTTACTCAAAATGGTTTATGGTTTTAAAGCCACGTGGTATTGATAAGTCACCCTATTGTAACAAAGTTTATTCCAGCCGAGTATGATTGAGCTGAAAGGCCCATTCTACATATAAGTATGAAGGAGATGCGTGATTCTATTTGTAGAAATTATGATGTAGATTTGCAACTGCTCATGAAGTTTTAATCAAAATCACAAGACACAAATTTTAGATTTGCAACTACGCATGAAGTTTTAATCAAAATCACAAGACACAAAGCTATTCTACTGTTATGATGAATTCAATTCACAATATAGAACATCAATCACAAACGTGCAATGAGAAATAACACACATGCACACGATATTTTTTCTAGGGAAAAGCAATCTATTAAAAACCCCTTGCTTGTTTGTTTGCATTAATTTGATGAATAGGGATGTATTACAATTGCTTTGCTCAACTGAGCACAACCTGTAAGTGAATAACCTATCTATGTGCTCACTGCGAAGCTTTGACCTAGACTTAGTCAATTTTTTCCTTTGTTTGAGCCCCTATTTCCTTGCACAATTCCTTCATAAATTAGGCCCCTATTATTTAGGAATTTCTACAAAATCAATTGTTCAACTCCCAAGGTTGATCATACAACACATGTACACTCAAGACTAGTCTACAATTGATGTTACACTGCCTTGGAATCTCCACCACAACTAGAGAACTCGACTTATTTGTATTCACTAGCTATTTTGGGTTGATTAATCAGTAAACTGGATTATCAGTGAATTTGACAAAGTCCCACTGCACAACTGACCTTCCACTAGTTCCTTCAATAGTTGGAACTAGTTTGACTGAAAACAACTTGAGATAACTGACCTTGATTGCTACAAATTAGCAATCACACATACTTAATTGAACTCTAACTCCTCCAACTCGAATTTACTAAGTAAACTAGGTGACACAAACCATGTCACACAAGTTAAATGCATCCAAGTTGTCTGCTGATGTGGAAATTTGAATTTTCTCAATTTAAACAAGACAAAATCAAATTGAGAATTTCTTGCTACTTTTTCAACACTCCCTCTCAACAAAAAAGGGATTATCAGCCACCCATATCCTACACCTGTGGAACTCGAACTTCCCTCTTGACAAGGCCTTTGTTGAAATGTCAACATCTTGTTCCTCTGTCAAAATGTATTGTAGCAACAATATATGCATCTGCACACAGTCTTGCAAATGGTGATACCGGATATCTATATGCTTCGATCGATCATGAAATACATGATTCTCATAGAGCTTGATGCAACTCTGATTATCACACTAATCATAGTTGGATCCACCATCTGACAAAACAGTGCCACAAGTATCTTTCTCATCAAAATCACCTCACATGTTGCTTGACTTGCAGTCATGTATTATGCTTTTGTCGAGCTAATCACCACAGATCTTTGCTTCATGGTGGCTTCATGTCGTACTAGGAAACCGCTACAAACCCAACACTGAAAATTCCACCTAATGTACTCTTTTGATCTGATGGATTCCCCACCCAATCTGCTTCTGTGAAGCCACACAACTTCACTCCCTTTCTTTGTTTGTGCCTTAGTGCAAACTAGGTAGTGCCTCTGAGGTACCATAAAACATGCTTAGTTATCTTCCAAAACAATTTGGTCGGCCTAACCATAGTTTGGTTCAGCTAGTTCACTGCATAGCACATATTTAATAGTGTGTTCACAAGATACATTAGTGAACACACTAGCTGTTGATAAATGGTAGCATCCACTTCCTCACTTGAAGTGGCATCCTCCTTCCTCTAGTTGGTCACTAGAGGTGTCTCCTTTGGTTTGCAACTCTCCATGTGGAACTTCTATAGTATCTCATTTGCATACCTTCCTTGAGAGACAAATGGTTCCCCATATCCTTGCCATACTTTCTACTCGAGGAAGTAGTGCATCAGACCCATGTCCTTCATTTCAAATTCCCTTGCAAGGTACTCCTTGCAAGATCTAATCAACTTCTTATCACTAATTAAAATCAAATCATCAACAAATAAGACAAAAATAAACAATTTACCTTCTACCGAGATGTGATAGAGGTTTGCATCCGCTTCACTTTTGGTGAAGCCCAAACAGGTGAGATACTTATCAATCCTGGTGTACCAAGCACGAGGTGTTTGTTTGAGACTATATAATGCTTGCTTGCATATGCACACATGAGACTCAACAAAATGTATCAAAACCTTCTGGTTGCTCAATGTACACCTCCTCAATAACTTCATTGAGGAATGTTGTTTTTACATCCATTTGGTGGATCTTCCACCCCATTTGTGCTTCTAGAGCAAGAGTTCATCTAATGAATGAGTATCTTGTTACAGGAGCAAAGGTCTCCTCATAACCAATTCCCTCAACTTGAGAGTACCCCTTGGCCACAAATCTGGCCTTATACTTCTCTATGCTTCCATATGCTGCATGCTTAACCTTGAAGATCCATCTCGAACCCACAACTAATTTATCTGCTGGTCTTAGGACCACTTCCCAAACATTGTTCTTTACAATGGATCGTATTCCTCCACCATTGCATCAACCTATACAGGTTGCTCTATTGCTTCCTCGAAAGAGGATGGCTCAATCTCTATAAACTCAGCCAATAGAGCCATGCAACTAGTGTATCAATCATGTGACCTTCTTTGTCTGTGCAAATTTGAAGGAGCTCCCAAATTTTCCCTCGCGTCTTGCACAAGTCTATCAACGCCCCTTGTTCTTTTCATGCCTTCTCTGAATGGTTTTGTTTGAGTGGAGGTCTCCACTCTCTGATCCTCTACTTGTGGTTACTCCATGACTTCCTGAGGCTCCTCCTTTGGAGCTAAAATATCCCCTTTTGTGGGATCTGAAGCTCCCTCTCAAGAGAGCATCACGTCGCTTTCTCCTCATCAAATTTTACATCCCTTCGCACAACTGTCATTCTGAGGGATAGCAATTATACACGGTAGTTGTGGGGAGTTTCCGTGTAACCCACAAATACCCCCAAGTCTGTTGTCGACTCAAGATTATTCCTTGATTCTTTGGAGACATGGAAGTAAACAGAGGCTCGAAAAATCCTGAAGTGTGACACATTCGGCTTTCTCCCTAGGAAATCCTCCTCCAGTGTAATCATGTCCAAAATCAAATGAGGACTCTGGTTTTGCAAATAGATTGTTGTGTTGGATGCTTCAGCCCACAAATGCAATCTGGTAGGCCTTGGTCATGCAACATTGCCCTCGTTGCTCCCTCAATGCTATGGTTCTTTCTCTTAACCACCCCATTATCTTGTGGGTTGTGGAGTGTTTTCAACTCTCATCGAATGTCTTCTTTCACATAGAAATTTTTAAATTCATTCAACACATACTCACCTCCATTATCACTCTTGAGAACCTTCACCTTTTTGTCGGTTTCTTTCCCAGCTAGTGCCTTGAATTCTATGAACTTGGAGAATGTCTCATCTTTCTTTTGCATGAAGAAGATCCAACATTTCTGAGAGAAGTCATCAATAAAAATGAAAAAATATTTGTCTCTGGAAGGGGAGGTTGTCGAGAAAGGCCCTTTCTAGAACTACATGGGATCCTTTCTAGGACTACATGTGCTTTATTGTCCCGATCATGGAATGTGGATTTTGTGTACTTCCCCAAAGGACATCCTTTGCATACATCTTGTTTCTCAAGTGTTCCTTTAGGGAGGCCAGTGGTTATTTGTTGCATAATCTTCAAAGCGCCATGATTTAAATAGCCAAGTCGTTTGTGACAAAGTTCACCAACATTGTGGCCCTGCACTTTCTCTATCTTAGTGCTTAATGCAACATATTCTTCCACATCTAACTTATACAGGTTCTTCACACAAACCTCGATCTACTTCACTTGTCCCGTGGCCATGTGTCTCAGGAATGATTTCCCTTTGTTGAAGATCACATCATAACCAAAGTCTTCCAAAACTACAACAGAAGTGAGATTTTTCTTTAGGCCCAGAATGAACATGACATCCTTGAGTCTGATACGGGAGCCTAATGCCCTTTGAAAGGTGATTGTACCAACTTCGGTCGCGTTGTACCTTTTGTCGTACCCCTGCTCGATGTGCATCTGCAAATATTTCTCCTCCGGGTCTCTGAGAAACTCTCTACACCGTGTCATATGGAACGATGCACCTGAGTCCAAGTACCACATGCTCCCCATCATTGTGTTGGCCATGCATGTGATAAGGGTAAATTCAACCTCAAACTATGAAGCCAAGGCTTCACTTGTTGTTCCTCCTAAGGCATTCTTTCTTGCCTTTTTGTGTGGACACTTTGTGGCATAGTGCCCAAATTCATGACAATGGAAGCATTTAATTTTTAACAAATATTTCTTCTTGCCCCCTTAGATGGATTCTGGTTTGGTTTTAGATTTCTTCCCTTTTTCTTTCTTTGCCTTTCCAACCAATGCAAAGTTTTCTTCATCCTCGCCCTTGAGAAATTCCATCTCTAGTATTCCACCTTATTTCCTCTTGTACCAAATTAAACCGTAAGTGTTCTCAATTCAATAGTTTCTCCCTCCCGTTCACCGAATCTTGGTAACTATGCCAACTCTTAGGAAGGCCTAGAAGGGCTAGGCTTGCTAAATCATCATCTAAAATAGTAACACCAACTCCTCCAAGCTCATCAAGAACTTGTGTCATTCTTTTGCATCTTGATATTTCGAAGTTTATCCTTGAACACCAACTTCATGTGGTCACTACTATTCTGGAATAGAGCTGTCAATGTCTACCACATTGTATAAATAGTTTCTTTCCCATGGAGATTCGTGACAATGTGGTTGGTACTCCCTCCAATATTATTCTCCTCACCTTGGATACATCTTTATTCCACTGACCAAGGTTATGGACATCAGATTTCGTTGGCTTTGCAACATCTCTCTTGATGTTGTTGGCTTGATGGGGCCTGACCCAGGTTCGGAGTTAATTAGCCAAACAAATCCCTGTACTACTGGCTCTTTCTGCAACATTCTATGGAGCGCGGACTGAGGTTTCACCCAAAGTAGTATGGGGGGGTGTTGGAATTGGGTTTCCGCACCCTTGAGATGTTTGAGCGTTTGATTTGGTCCAACTGCTCGTCCTTGCATGCAGGTTTCTTTGCGCACTTCCCTGGCCTTTGCGCCCTGATATACTTGCCTTTGCACAGCCCTAATGTTGGGTCCCTATAATACTAATTATTACCCCATTAATATTGTAGTTGCATCCCTTATTAATATTGTTGTTCCCCTATTATCCCCATATTGTTATTATTGTGCCCCATAGAATCCCTCTATTGTTATTTTTGTGGCTTTATATTATTATTGTTAGGTCGGCTGGGTTATATTGTGACTCCTTAGACTCCTATATATAGAAATAAGGTTTTTTCATTTGAATCATCGAAGAATTGTTCGTTTATGTAATGTAAAGGAGGTTGGCCCCTCGAAGAAGCTGAATTCTAAGGCGTTGATCTATCTTTTCTATCTTTTCTTGAGTTGGTTTCATAACACCTAACTAGGGGATGTGGGGCTTCCGCGTTGCTGGAGTAGCGCTCTACGCTATTTCCCTAAGTCACACTTGAGATCTTACCTATCTTCCAGGCTCCCAGTTAGTTATCTTCGCAGAAATAGAAACCTTGTGGTATATTTATTTATATACACATATAAGTTCGTGCAGAAAATAAATAGTACACTTTCAATTTATACCCAATAATACATTAAACAAGAAAATATACACAGGAATATGGTAAACTTCTCTTTATTAATTATTCCAACAGTTACAGACTTGACATGCCCTACGCACTCAGCTGCAGGGGTTCGCGCACTCAACTACGGACTACTAGGCCTCTCCACACTCAGCTGCAGAGCCTTCTCCTACTCTATGAACCAACGACACACTTTACACTTCGACTCAATCTCTTAGACTCATCATCCTCCTTTTCCTTCTCTATACTATCTTCTACACTTAGAGCCTCGCTCTATTTATACAATCCCATGGTCTGCAGACCATGGGTAGGTCTATTAAGCCAACATTACACTACAAAAATGAGGGTGGACAACCCTATGACTCTATTATGACTTCACGCTCCGTGCCCACAATTCACAGAGCTTTTACAAAGGATTTGGTCAAAACATGGGCTTTAAGCCCCAAAACATGCCTTGGGGAGAATTCCATGCCCAACAGGCCCCCAACACAAACATCGTGACTCGCCCTCGAGTCACTCTGTCAGCATAGAGATCTTCATGTGGAGTCCCTCTAACGCTGTCTGAACCACTGCAAGGTCTGCAACACACTGAGCGACTGCCTGCTAGATGTCCTGTATGCATTGTTCCAAGACCTCAGTGTCAGAACTACTTCCCTGCATCTGTGCCTATGTCCCCTGCATTTGTGCGAGATTTCCCTTAATTATTGCTGTGATGATGAAGGCCACATCAATGCAAGGATGAACGCGCTCCTTCAGGACGACTTCTTTGTGCTGTGTCGCATCCACCTGTTCTTTTAGCGCTTTGGCATGTTACATCTGTGCGAGCCTCTGAGGGAGGGCCACTGTTTGTGCAGTTCCTTTGATGTTGTCATACTGCTGCTATAGTTCATGCGCCTCTATCTCTAAGCATTGGATGTTGGGGTCCTCCTGCAGATTCATGAGGACCTCAAATGACTCCTCCAAAATTATGGTGCAATCCCTTATTGCACTGTTGATCTTGTCCAGTCCTGTTGTAATAGCATCGGCGCGCTGTTCTCTTACTTCTGGAGGGGTGGACGGTAGCGCCTTCAATCGTAGCTCTGTGATCTGAAGGTTCAACTCCAGCTATACCTTAGTCATTTCTTCTCGCCCCTCGTGCACCCCTGCTGCTAGCCTGTGGGTGTGTGCCTCTTCTAGTGTGTCTGCTGGAATGGCCAGCTCAGGGACGCTTTGATAAGCTTCGTCCAGTACCTGTACCAGCTGTTGATTCTATGATACCACTTCATCGCACTGCAAGATCAATTGTTCCATGTTGATCTTCTTCTTGCTTAGTACTTGCAGTGCGTGGCTCCCCCTAGCCCGCAATTCTAGAGTAATCCCATCCTATAGAATGTATAATGTCTCCCGCGGGAGTGCAACCATGTTGATTCTGATACCCTTCAGTGCGCTAATCATAGGCCTGTCGGCCTCATTTGTTGTCACCAGTGCCCCTTCCAGCAGCACTATGGTATTTGTCACCCAAGTGCACAACATTTGCTCTACTGCAGTTGTCCCTACTGTGAGGCTGGTCGAAAGGGTATGAACCGGAGGAGTGCACACCTGTAACTCATCCTCCAACTTCTTGACTTCTACTTCTACCAGAGCGCTTTTCGCCCTTAATTGCACCCTTCCTTTCCAAGTTCTTGGAGCCTAAAATTGCCCTATTGGATTTCTTCTTCCAACGTTCCGCGAACCGTCATATCTACCGGTGCTACCATGTGTAGACTAGGCATTTCATGCTCTATGGGGATTACAACGTTCGCTTCATACTCCAACCTCGGAGATGCCTGTGCCGTCTGGTTCTTACACGTGGTCCTATAAGCTTGTAAAACTACTGGTACGTGCAGGTCCCAGTCAGTCCACTTCGCATTATGGACCTTGTTCAGCGCTTCACATACTTTGTTAAAGGCTTTTGTGTGGATATCCTTATGTGCACTTGGTCTTTCCATACTTCGTGGTTCCAACCAGAGGGGTCATTCATGCCATTGCCTTGCTCGCACCTGCTTACTGACTGTGTCTCCTAACGTGAAGATTATGTGCATCCGCACAGGTTTCGCACCATATGCCTGCATCCATCTGGATAGGTGGGCGCGCGGACCATTTCATCTAGAAATCTTGTTTGTTAATCGCATTTGAGGCTTCCCAAACTACATGCACATCATCCTCCTGCACTCGGGCCAGTCCTCAAAGCTTCTTTGGTGCATACCCCACCACCTCACAGGCGTAGCGCGCAATACCCAATTCAAAGCTTCGAAATGTTGTTGTTACAACACTTTTCTTTCAAATTTGTTCAGGAAGTCATCTACCTCACTTAACCCATCATACGTAGGCAGATCCCTTACCTCCGTTGATACGCAATGCAACGATCTCGTCATCATGTTACAGTTCAACGTGGTTACCTCATGTAACCGGTTCTACGAGCGTTCTATATCTTCATCAGAATCCAATGTGCAGGAGCTTTCACACTCCCATGAGATTCGTCCATTCGCGGTCAGATTCACCCAGTCTTGTTCTCACGTGATTATCTTGTAGATGCAATCCAAATCATCGTCGTTGTCGTAGTCGCACACCGGCTCTGTGTAACGCAATCCTTCTGCTGGGTCTAAAGGTACAACTACGCGTAAAAAATTTTTCTCAAAAATCATCTTGCGCTTCTTCAGATTTATCACCCCATTCATGTCAATGGCCCAATCTATTCCTAATAGCACGAGGTAGGGATTAATGTCATCAACAATCTCTATCACTTCGAAATCTGCTAGCGTGCTTGCTCCTTCGATATCCACTGTGATTCCCTGCAATCTCCCCATAGGTAGGATATTTTGTTGGTTCGCCATTCACACTTGGATAGGAGACCATTGCAGCGTAGGCCTTCCCATGCACTCCCATGTCTGCTTCGGTAGGAAATTCGTGTCTGATCCTTGATCCATAATCACTTGGTCCATCTCATATTCTCCAATCTACGCAGTCAATCTCATCTCCCTTCCTGTTCGCGTCCTGTGCTTTCCGAGCTTTTGGACTACACACAGTTCTCCTAGTGCAGTCCTAGCGCATCTATTTATGAGTTCCTGCAACCCCTTTATAGCCTTGTTGTCGCGCAACAGCTTCATGCATGTTTCCAGGAACATGGTGAGCATTGATGGGTCCATTCTCGGCTCTGGTTTATCTTTACTTTCTGAAGTGGAGGCATCAACGAAGCTCTTCTTGGCTTCCATGAAGGTTTCCTTAGCACGTTCCAAATCAAACTCTAGTTTCTTCATTGGAGCCTTGTGAACCCAAGTATTTTCTTTAGGTTGCTTGCCTTTTTCATTCGCTATCGTAATTCCACTTCGGAGCACAATATTTACATTAGGGTCTTCCTCGCATGGCTCAAACCTCATCATTTGCAAGTTCTAAGTCGGGGGAGGTTGGAGTGCTCCTTTATCACATAACCTCTCTATCAATGTGGGACAATCCTCAGTCTCATGATCAAACAATGTACAATACAAGCATGATGGTTGCGTTGGATTCATACAACCATGGGCATAATGTCCTGGCCCTTCGCAATTGTAACATATCAGTTGTCTTCGACCTCTTCATGTTCTTCCTCCACCTTGGCCTTGTCCGCGCCCCTGAAATCCAGTTCGCGTCATCATGCATTTTGGTCAAGGGGTCATGTTTCGGCCTGAACTCTCTAGGTAGGAGTATGATCCATCGTCAGCTCATAACTTCTACAGGCGCGCTCATCATGTCCCATTGATCTATAGAAATTACAGAACAATTGTTGTGAATTCTGTGTGTACTTCTGCAATAAATGGCAGTTATGTGTAGCATGCTTTCCTCCTATCTGACAAATCGCGCACCATAGTGTAGGTGTCGCACTCGGTCTTTCTTGTGCCTCCGATCTCAATAGCATTGGTCCTCGTCCCACGAGGTAATTCACGAACACTAGGCAATGGTCTTTGTCATGTCCCTGACCCTTGCACTTTACAGACCATACCTCGTCGCGCACTTCTGGGCAAGTTGTCCTTTCTTGTTTCAAACTCTACATCTCAAGGCACAAGTTTTTCAACTACGCATGAATCTGTTGAACTCCCAGGTTGGGATCCTATATCGGGGTCTCGTGTAATCTCATTGCGATCTCCAAGGCCTCGGCCTGAGTTGTTAGCCTATGTTGTGACAGCATGTTCCTTAGATGTGGAATTAACGATCCTACAAACCATTCACGGTGTTGTCCATCTGTTAACGTCATGTTAGCTTTGCAAATTGTGCACTTCAGTCTTTGATACAACTCCCAAGGGTTCTCACCTAGTAGCATTTTGATTTCCTTAAACCTAATGATCAACTTTGCCTCTGACTTTAGCTTGCTAAATTCTTTGTTTAGCGCAGCTTGGATATTTGTGATCCCCACATTCAGATTGTCATTGGAATGCTTAATGTACCAAGTCAAAGTGCGATCCTACAGAGTGTTGACCAACATTTCTTTCTTTATATTGTCATCTGTGACTCCCTGTGCTTCTCATACAGCTTTTAGCATGAACCAAAACTGGTCTGGATCTTCATTCCCTACTCCCTTGAACACTGGTAACTTTATCGCGCTCACCATATTGCTTTGCGATGGTGGTGGAGGTGGTATGGGCAAAGATGAGGGTGAATATGGTGAAACTAGTGGCAGTTTGGGTGGGGGTGGTATGCGCGGAATTCTCTACCTTATCAAATTGATCGCACTTCTTGATGAGACCTTCATGAGCTCTTCTTCACCCCCTCGCAGAGGTGAAATCAAGGGGCTAGCTTCTAGTTCTGTACTACCTTCGTTTCTATAGATTCTCCCACTCTGCGTAGCCCTAAACATCAATTTATTCGCATAACCCGTTTTTTACACAGTAGCATTTTAATCCAAGTGTTCAAATATTTAACGTACTTACCTCGCGACCCTTTGAGGTCCTCCGATGCTTCCAATCTGCACACCAATTCTGGAGTCCACATAATAGGTCTGTCGAGCTTACACCTTCCTTGGCTATCCTCTGATGCTTCCAATCTGCACACCAATTCTAGAGTCCACACAATAGGTTTGTCGAGCTTACACCTTCCTTGGCTATCTGCTAGCTTCGCGATCCACTCCTATAGCTTAGTAGGGAAAGACACGAAGAAAATTTTGTGGATCTCTGTATATAAGTAGAATTCTAACCACTATTCTTTTGATAGTTGCAGATTCATGTTTTCCTGCGCTGCGAACTCGTGAATATTTCTTTCCAACCAATCTTCAATTCCTTTCTTTGTCGGATTCCAGTGATATGACATCAGACATCTCTATGCATATCCCGGTCCTGGCAACGGAACCATTTGTTGGCTTAATGGGGCCTAACCCAGGTTCAAAGTTAATTAGCCAAACAAATCCCTGTACTACTGAGCCTTTTGGCAACAGTTCACGAAGCGTGGACTGAGGTCTCACCCGAAGTAGTATGGGGGGGGTGCTAGAACCAGGTTTCCGCACTCTTGAGATGTGTGAGGGTTTGATTTGGTCCAACTGCTCATCCCCACGTGCAGGTTGCTTCGTGCACTTCCCTGGCCTTCACGCCTTGATATACTTGCCTTTGCACATCCCTAACCAGGGGCTGTGGGGTTTTTGCGCTGCTGGAGCAATGCTCTACGCTATTTCCCTAAGTCACACCTAAGATCTTACTTATCTTCCTTTTCCAGTTAGTTATCTTCACATAAATAGAAACCTTGTGCTATATTTATTTATATACGCATATAAGCTCACGTAGCAAATAAATAGTACACTTGCAATTTATACCCAATAATAAATTAAACAAGAAAAGATACACAAGAATATGGTAAACTTCTCTTTATTAATTCTTCCAACTGTTAAAGACTCGACCTACCCTACGCACTTAGCTACAGGGGTCGGCGCACTCAGTTGCAGACTACTAGGCCTCTACGCAATCAGCTGCAGAGCCTTCTCCTACTTTACGACCCAGCAGCACACTTTACACTTCAACTCAATCTCTTAGACTCATCATCCTCCTTTTCCTTCTCTATACTATCTTCTACACTTAGAGCCTCGCTCTATTTATACAATCCCATGGTCCACAAACCATGGGTAGATCTATCAAGACGATATTAGGTTACAAAAACGAGGGCAAACAACCCTGTGACTCTATTATGACTTTGCTCTCCGCGCTCACAATTCGCGGAGCTTTTACAAAGGATTTGGTCAAAACTTGGGCTTTAAGCCCCAAAATATGCCTTGGGGGGGATTCCATGCCCAACATATGTATTCTAGGAATTCATTGTCATCCAATACTGCATCCATGTGATCCTTCAATGTGATGAAATTAGAGGTGTCTTCCAAGGCATACTCTGGCCTCAGCCCGTTGAAGGTCATCTTCTCAGCTCTAAAGAGATCCTACTACACTGAACTTTAAATTTGAACCTCCTAAGAAACAACTTTGAAATTCCTTCTCTAATGTGAATCTTGCTTTGATACCATGTATAAATTGTGGTGTAGATTTGCAACTACTCATGAATTTTTAATCAAAATCACAAGACACAAACCTACTCTACTGCTTTGCAGAATTCAATTCACAATTTAAAACATTAATCACAAACATGAAATGAGAAATAACACATGCACACAATATTCTTTCTAGGGGAAAGCAATCTACTAAAAACCCCTTTTCTGCTTGCATTAATCTAATGAATAGAGATGTATTACAATTGCTTTGCTCAATTGAGCACAACTTGCAAGTGAATAACCTATCTCTTTGCTCACTGAGAAGATCTGACCCAGACAATTATGCCTCTCCTTGAGCCCCTATTTCTTTGCGCAATTCCTTGAGAAATTAGGCCTATTTTATTTAGGAATTTCTCCAAAATTGTTCAATTCCTAGGGTTGATCATCTGACTACATGCAACACCTACACACTCAAGACTAGTCTACAACTGATGTTACATTGCCTTGGAATCTCCACTACAACTGGTGAACTCGATTCTCTGCATTCTCTAGCTATTTTGGGTTGATTGATCAGTTAATTGGATGATCATTGAGTTTGACTAGAGTTCCACTGCACAACTGACCTTACAAAGTTCCTCCAACGGTTGGAACTAGTTTAACTGAAAACAACTTGAAATAATTGACCTTGATTACTACAAATTAGCAATCACACATGTCTAAATGAACTCTAACTCCTCCAACTCAAATTTAGTGAGTAAACTGGGTGACACAAACCATGTCACACAAGTTAACTGCATCCAAGTTGTCCGTTGATGTGAAAATTCGAAATTTTCTCAATTTAATCAAGGAAAAACCAAATTGAGAATTTCTTGCTACATTTTTCAACAGTGTGCTCAACCTGACACTTGTCTCTTTTAAAATAAAAATAAAATATTCTCTAAATAAAAATAAGAAGTTGGATATAATTAAAACTAAAAATTAAAAACAAAAATATGATGATGATAATGATTAACTTCCATTAAGACCAATATGGTCTATCGAACCTTAAGAAAGTAATAGATTAATTAAGCTCCTTTAATATTTTATTTCTATGATTGAAAAGAAGGGAGAGAAGTGCTCCTAGCTTACCATAGTGTTGTTGACTTAGCAGGTCAAGAAGGTTGGTAGTGTGGCAAAGATTTAGAAAATTAGAATGGGTGTGAGTAAGTGCAGGACAGTCCAAGAGAAAATGTTTTTCATATTCAACCCTCTTAGTATTGCAAAAGTGACAGAATCTTGCTTCCCAAGGTGTTTTCGGAATTACCAACACCCAATTTCACTTTGAAGTTCATGAGAATTAGGTCTTATCTTGGAAATATTCATTTTCTTCTTAGCATTGGTCAAGTCAGAAATATAATTTTGGCTGTTAAGATTGGAGTTGATCACTTCCTTATAATAGCTTAGTTTCTTTTTTTCCTCTAACTCCTTATCATCCCACAACTTATCCTTAAATTTGGAAGTATTAATATTTTTAATATTATCCTTATTCTCTAATATGATCTCCTCCTTTAGCCCCCAATGGTCTAGGCAACCTTATGGTAGTCTCGCTTGACCCAGAAGTGGGGATTTTGGCTAGAGTTAGAAACAATTTTGGAAAACCTCTTTGCTTCCAAGTTTTAAATATTTCACTATGGTGATTGGGTTAGTTGATATTACAACATAGTATGAAAGAGATGTAAAAATCCTTCATTCTCATTCTTAACCATAAATAAAATATTTCAATACACATATTAAATTTAATTAATAAGCACATAAAAACTTAATAATTCTTAATCGTGGATATTCACCCACACTTTACAATGGATATTATTAACTTGTAAATAGGCTTTGATACAATACCTTGGCTTATTAATACCACATACTCAAAAAATATCACTCATTTCAATATCAAAATATTTTATAAATATTTATTTTTATTTATTTTATTTTATAACATTTCTAAAATTAAATCTGAAAGCAAAAAAATATGGGGGATATGTAATGGTGAAAATGTTTGTAAACATTGACAGAAAAAATAGAACTGCACACCACACAAAAATTATTTGTATAATCACATTCAAAACCAAGATACATCACACTAATATAGTGCATAAGTGATCCAACATATTTTGAATTAAGAGAATGTTGTTGAGAAAATCTCTCAACAAATTCCAACAATCCTCAAAACACTTTCTAAAATAAACATTATTCATAACACCCTCCTATAATGTTTATTTGATAAATAACAATATAGAAAACACATATAATGCACATTGCAGACACATTTATCTGGTAGTCTGGTATGGTCTTCATCAACACTTATGCCCACTCTGAAATCCCTCAGACTATGATTTTTGTCCATCACAACTTTGAGCTTACCACTTGACCCATTTAAGACACAATTTCTTCTAACCATCAATGATGTATTTGTAATGATCAACAATATTGATATACTCGGCTCATCGGGTCTTCCGCAAGAAAAATTGTCAAGTAACTGAATCACTCTATGGTCATACCACCATCTATCAGATACTTAGCTTTTGGTTATCTTTCAGTTTCGAGGAAGGAAATCTAGATGTTGAATGTATTTAGAAGTTGATCATACAACTTGACCTGTTTAACGCACAATGATCTCATACTATAAACAATAGTCATTTTTCTTGGGTTTTTGAGTGCCAAGAACCACAAACTATAACAATACATAAACATAATTAAACCAATGATATATTAAGGGGTTTCCAATTGTGGATTTTCTTGTGCAATCAAGGCTAGTACAATTTTTCAAATTGATAACTACTTCCAATGATATAATTTTTTTTTTTATAGCATTCCAATCATTAAGTAGTTATACATGAAAAATTTCAACCATTCATTTTCTTCAATAAAGAAATAGAGATCAAAATAAACAATGAAACAAGAGACACCAAAATTTAGGCTAGTGGCTAGGGAAAAACCCACAAGGGGAAAACTCAACAATCTTTCCTTATGAGAGAGAATTCAATTTATCAAATGTACATCAAAATATTCCAAAGAAGATTCTAATTTTTCTAACCTCAATAAATGCTAAGTCTAACTAGCCAAAGGAGAGAGAATACAGTCAATGTTGGTTAAAGTCAATTTGCAACAGATGGGTTGAATTTCAAACTAAGTTAGATAAACAGAAGGGCCTAAATTCGGTCAAAATATCAGTCAATGAACCATTATAAAAACTCGTTCAAATCTCCGAGATGACCAACGAGCCCATAACGAAGATATAAATTTGGTCAAACATAGTCAGCAAACCAAAGATGAACTTGGCCTCCCAGATCAGGCAAAGTCGCAATTAAGCAGAAGCAAATTCTCCCAAGTGACGATTGGTCAAACAGAATATGAGAGAGTTGGTCAGCATAGAACAAAACTTCTTCTTCCCTCCTTTGCACATGTGAATGATTCTCCTGATGATGAACCTTGGTTGCAAGTTAAAAGCGTTGATTTTCAGGTCAATACAGATGGGATGTATCCAGAAACTTTATTACAACAATTCTTTTTGGTTTCAGATCAAATTGTGTGATGATGAGATGCCAAGGTGAGGTCATGGAACTTATATTTATACGTGTTTGAAGGATGCTTTTTACGTTGGGGTCAAACCCATTCAAAGAGTGGGGTTGACTTGACCAAGAGAGGCCAACTTAGTCAACATGTAAAATATGTTTCTTCTCCTTCATTTTTCCAATGAAAATACTGGCCAAAGCTACGAAATTTTCAACTTTCCCTCTTAGCTAGGGACGTACTTTTCATTCTCTCTCTCAAGATCAATCTCCTCAATCCATAAATCTCTCAGCAATAACCCAAGGGATAAATTAGACGTACAAGTCTCATCATAAGGAAATATACATAGCATCCAACACATCCCATAAGCCAAAACCCAATGGATCAAGGTTAGTGCCCAACCAACCATGGGATCAATCAATAAGGCCAAACTCTCCAACCATAAGCAACGGTTTCTCAATCAAGCACAATGACCCAAGCAAGTACACAGGGTCCATCTCCCCGACCATAAACAAGGTCTCTCAATCCATGACCCAAGGGAGGAATCCCTATCTCAATCCCCAACTATATAGTCTCTCATTCAAATGACCCAAGGGAGAGAAATAGAAATTAGTGTCCTCAACGAAATTGGTCTTGCAGTCACCATGACCTAAGGGATCACTTCATGCCATATAACCAAGCTCCTTGACCAAACTCACCAGCCTCTCGGTCAACTGACCTAAGGAAGTGACAATCTTCCCAACTATAATCTATGGACTCTTAGCTACAACCCAAGGAAGATTTTCAATCATATGATGTTATACAACCAGTGCTCCCTCTCTCCCAGAGAGGGATTCTCATAAACTATAGGTTGTTCTCTGAAATAAGAAAACTTCATCTAGTACAATGGTTTTGTCAAAACATCAACAACCTGCTCATCAGTAGGGACATATTCAATCATCACAACTCCCCTCTAAACCATATTCTAGATGTAATGATACTTGATTTCAATGTGCTTCGACCCGTCATGAAAAATCAGGTTCTCAAAAAGCTTCACACAACTTAGATTAACACAATATATAATGGTTGATTCTAGCACCTAATCAAACAAGCCAACAAACAACTTTCGAAGCCACACAACTTCACAACAAGCTGAACATGCAACTTGTCATGCGGAAAGAGTTAATCTTGTGGACAAAACCAACCTCCCTAGAAGCTTAAGGCTTTCTAGTGACAAACAAGACAATTAAGAACAATCCTTCTCTAAATATGCATTTACCATACAAGAAATCAAGTGTTTAGATCCTACGTGTAGTCCAACGCTGTTGTAGTAGTCCAGCCTCGTCGATCCAGATGAGCTCCTCCTTCTCTCCGAAACCTGCATTTACTAACAATCAAATGATTAAATAGCACCTGAATATCTCATAAAATAAAACATATTCAACATACAGACCAAGGAGTATATGAAACAACTCATAAATAACAAATTGTTGAGAAGAATGGAATTATTTGTATTAATTGGAAACAAAAGAAACCATTACAACCTGAGCCTTTGTGTTGTGCAGGTCCCTCCCAGGGTCCAGCAAGAGTTTTCCTTTACTTTTATAAGCTCACCCACTTCCAAATGAAACAAGAAAGGATGGGAATCTCTCCTCACAAGCTTCTACAAGGAAGTCCTAATTCCAGCAGCATCTACCCTTTGGAATGTTCAGCTTTCAACCTCCCCTCCTCTGGCCCAATTCCTATATTTATAATGCTCTAGAGGAAGTAATCAGGTCCAACATCAATGGGATAAGCCCCTCTTTTGGGGGTAGCTCCTCTCTTGATGGGATAAGTTCCTCTTTCATAGGGATACATGAACCATCTGGAGGCGCTCAATACACGTCAAACAAGCTTCTAGAATGCTCTAGAAATGACCACAAATAACTTTTTTAAGATGAAACGCGCGCCTTTTGACCTTTACAGGAGTACGCACCCACCCCTTTACATACAGAGCGTACAAGTACGCAGGTATTATGAACTTGGGATGCGTACACGCAAGTAAGGTTGAGAGAAACTGCGTACCCAGAGATAAATATACTTTTAAAGACTTTCTCTCTCTTTCTTGAAGTTTGACATGGAGAACAGAGGTATGAGGCTTGCCAAGGAGGATAGTATGACAGTGAATGGAGCCATACTAACTGCAAATAGTCATGGTGACAAATTTTAGTGTAACAGATTGCCCCCTAAAGTGCGAAGCCTGTAATAGATTAGGGTTTTATATCATCTAGGAAGGGTGAAGTACTTTATCAATTCAAGGATTATC